>MBFL02000419.1:0-28394 GCA_001696595.2 Aspergillus hancockii | reverse complement strand
GGGAAATCGAAGGGGAACGAGGAGACACGGAGGTCTAAGGAACACAGTCGACGGTCGTCACCTTTTGGCGGGACAAGTTGCTCCACCACGGGGCGATCAGCGGCTAATAATATTCAAAGACCTGCCACACCACGAACTCACTGCCTGCCCAAGTGTTGGTAGTTATACTAATTTTTCTTGGAGGGGTCAGGAATTTCCTTGGGATCGCTAACGTGGCGGTCAATTCAGACCTCATCAGGCACTGTTCCGAATTTAACAACCATTCAATGACCGCCTTTAGGAGGTAATTCATCCGATCCCGTTGTCGTCCGTCATGGTCGTGGATTGAATCTGGGGATTTTGCCATCCCGACCCGAAGCTCCCATCTCATGACCAACCATCTTTCTTTCCTCCACACCACTGACAGACAGTCATCATAATAAGAATCGCATACAACATGTCCACAGATCAATCCAATTTGAAGACCTCGCTTCCTTCGGCACATGCGGCTTCCACTCAAACTGCGTCCCAGTCCGGCATGCGCCGTGCGCCACCAAACTCGAATGTGTCGCGCCAGCAAAAAAGACAGCCTTCGAACAAATCAGACGCCGATCCACGTCATCTGGCTATAGCTCTACATCATGCGCACCGAATTCAGGCCCAGAAGGATACAGAGTCTCTAATCTTGGATCGCATTCTCGAGCTCGTTACGTTCCCTTCTTCACCATCAGCAGATCCTGCTTTTCCCTCGCTCGACGATGCCCGGGCTTTCAAAAGAGCCCTAGTACCCTTCCAACCAGCAGACTACGATAATTTGATCCAGGAACGGAACATTGAGGGTCTCTGTGGATATGGCCTTTGTCCTCGCAAGCACCGCAAGGACGACTCTCACGGGACTTATCGCATAACGTGGGGCTCTAGAGGAAGCGGACCCGGTGGTCGAGGACGAGAGATGAACATCGTTCCACGGGAGAAGCTTGAGATGTGGTGTTCGGATGAGTGCGCTGAAAGAGCATTGTATATACGGGTGCAGCTAGCCGAAGAGCCTGTGTGGGAAAGGCGGGCCGATGACACACGAGGCAAGAATCTTCTTTTGCTTGAGGAGGGGAGAGCAATGACGCAACGAGGCAAGAGCAAGGCGAAAAACCCCGCCACAGTGGGGGAGGTTACTGGTCAATTGGGCAATTTGCATATGGATGCGACTCCTGGCTCGAGTAATTTGGCAGGTGACATGTCTAAACTCTCGGTTCGCGATGGTGCTCACTCCCAAGAGCTTGCCCTGGAACGCGGAGATTTGAATCCGGCACTGCAGGCCGGCAGGGTAGATGTTCAGATCCAAGAGAAAGACGATCTGTCCTATGAGAACGTTACGTCGCCCGAGATGCGTCCAGGAGACGACAAAGGAGGTTCTATCGAAGGATATGTGCCCCAGGAATTCTAAAAAGCGAGAAGGAGCTTTGTTGCATATGGTAGATTGGCGACTTCTACAGTTTGGGCGTTCGCAGGATGATACCCGTTATGAAGTAGATATATTAGTATACACTTTTATACTTTCATATGACCTTATTCAAGTTCCCAAGCGAATCTGGACAGGAACTTGTTAATCAAGCATCCTCCCGATAGGGCGAATTGTCAACGTCTTGCCACGCTTCATTTTTTTACCTACAGGGGCCCTGGCTTAAGAAGTGGAGCAAGGAAATACTCACATCTATGCTCTGTACTGATTACCGCATATATGTATCATGTCCCTGGTATGATGTATCTCTATCAGTACTGCTGACTATGAAAAACCTATGTAGGCGTTGACTGTATGTTGAAAATAACATTCGTTGCAAAGCAAAGCAAACGGTAGGTGGCTGAATTGGATTTAAACTAAGCCCACAGTGGATATACCAGACGTGAAGTAGTCGCCAGCAAATACATACTGAATTCGACTTGAGTTGCAGATTGTATAGAGTCATATACTCCTTATCACGGTTATAGCAGGGCGAGATGCATAAATTCCTGGCCAATTGCCAATCTCCGCCGAGGCCGATATCATCGCAATATGTAGGTACATACAGCAGGTACATGCTAGTAGCTGACGGGCGCAAACATGCGGAGTTAAAAGGTTGACTCCGCTTATACTCCGTGATTCCGCTACAAGTTGACGCAAATCCCGGCCAATATTTGTCATCATCTGCGCGGCACTCAGATGCCCTATCATATCCAGACGATAACTGTGCTGGTGGACCGCTGTGGGGGAGATTACAATAGGGTTAAGGAGGGGTACATACTTCAATTCGATACTATATAAAGACAGGGTATTCCTCGCTCAACATCTATTGTTGACATAATCTTGAACCTATTACAAACACGAAAACGTAATTAAACCAAGTAACCCAGAAGATCAACAATTGCAACCATGGTGAAAGTTCTCTTGACCGGTATGTTATTCAACCGAGTCGTTATTTCAACCGATTGTTGAAGGTCTGACGTTCCTTGCAGGTGGTAGCGGCTTTATTGCAGCTCACATCATCGACATCTTGCTGCAGCGTGGGTAAGTGTAGAACTGCCAATGGTACTGTCACCATAATTGAATTGTGCTGACTTGAGGCCTCAGTTATGAGACAGTTGTGACAGTTAGATCTGATGAGAAGGGACAGAAGATCCTTAAAGCTCATCCCAACACTTCAAAGGAGAAACTTTCGTACGTCATTGTCAAGGATGTTGCGAAAGAGGGCGCATTCGATGAAGTGAGTTATATAGTCCTCCCTCCCGCCACTGTAAGAATGCTAAATGATCCTACCGTTTAGGCCGTACAATCTAACCCACCCTTCGACTACGTCCTCCATACTGCTTCACCTTTCCATTACAATGTCACAGACCCGGTGAAGGACTTCCTGGACCCCGCGATTAAGGGAACAACTGGAATCCTCAAGGCTATCAAAGCCTACGCCCCAACAGTGAAACGAGTCGTGGTCACATCATCTTTTGCCGCAATCGTCAACGTCAAGAAACACGCTAAGGTCTACAGTGAGGAGAATTGGAACCCTGTGACCTGGGAGGAAGCCCTGGATCCCGCTCAAACCTACAGAGCAAGCAAGGTAAATGATATCGCTATTTAACTTCAAAAATTGCGAATGCTGACAAGGATACGTGAAGACATTTGCTGAGAAGGCCGCCTGGGACTTTGTCAAGGAGGAGAAGCCGAACTTTGACATCGCAACGATAAACCCTCCTCTTGTTCTGGGGCCTGTGGTACCTTACTTAAATTCCCTCGACGCTGTCAATACTTCCAACAGCCGTATCAGCAACTTGGTCCGGGGGAACAACAAAGACCAACTACTCCCAACCGGCACGTTCCTTTGGGTAGATGTTCATGACGTTGCACTGGCACACGTAAGAGCAATTGAGGTTTCAGAAGCAGGTGGACAGAGGTTTTTCCTCGTCGCTGGGTTATATTCGAACAGGGACCTCGCAGACATCATTCGTGAAACACATCCTCAACTCGAAGACAAGCTACCACCCAAGGATTCCCCTAGCGATATGCCAGCTGACGTCTACGGTTATGATAACAAGAAGTCCAGGGAGGTATTAGGCATTGAGTACCGGTCGTTGAAGGAATCTGTTGCCGATACTGTGAAATCCCTCTTGGATGTTGGTGCATAATTTTCTAAATCTTAGCAATATATAGAAGGTTGAAGAATATGACTAAATTCATTGCGCGAACAATTTGAATGACTAAACTGAGCAGCGTATCAAAAATGCCTGACAGATGTGCCTACAGTTCACGCCACCTCTTCAAAAAGATCGCGTGAACCATATCCGTTCCACTGACTGCCAAGACCAATTGATAAGCGATAACGGGACGCTTGAGCTATAAATTACAATCTTGCCAAGGCTGAATCCTAATTATAGCGACAGAATAATTCGCCATAATGAATGGTATGAACATTGTCATTGCCCTATACAGTTTCCAAGTAGTTAGTAAACAGTTCTTAACTAATTAAAGATAAATTATTGAGCAACTGTCTTTGTAGTTTACAACTACTTCTTAAGTGCTTAGAAAGTAGTTAGAACGGGGTGAAGTGAGAGAAACATGTTTATCTGTTCGTACTCAGGCAGCTCGAGCTGTCCGGCTTCTACCTCTCTCAGATGTCACTGATACCACCTCTTAATCGCGCGAAAATTAGTTTATTATTTAATAAAGTAGTTATTAACTTTTCAAAAGGCGGTTAAACTAACGTTATTCGCAAGCGAAACCATGGTTAGGCGGTTGTGGTGTTGGTGGGTTTGGAGGTGTAAGAGTCATGAAAGGGGTGGTGCGTCCCGAAATCTATTTTTGGGACTCGCTTGGCTGTCACGTGATTAAAAACTAGCTTATTAAGCGGTTTCGGGACGCGCCACCCTAAAAATGATGCCGACCGACCTGCAACCACCTGATAGGAAGACAGGCCGATAGCATGATTGCACTCGGTGTTGCTGCAGTTGACCGTAGTAGATAGGCTTGGCACGCGGTTAGGCTTATGGCTACCGTGACCAACTTTTCTCCTCCAGCGTGCTCCGGAGGGAAGAACCACCAAAACGTCGGAATTGTTCATTGAACGCCATGGCAACAGCTAGGGTATCTCCCACAGCGAATTTGCTGCGGAAATCTCGTCTGTTCGCACTTCCGCAAGCGTTAAAACCCCCTCAAAACCCACCAACCTCAAAGGTCGTCTTCGAGTCCGACACCGCAACCCTTCCTCATCCTATCCGAGCGTCCATTGTTACCCCAGCGTCGTCGCTAGCAAGAGGGGATTGGGGTCTTAAGCGATCATTACCCGCAAAATCTACATCCGCTAAATCATCCAGGCCTGTTGTGAGGGTGAACGCTCTCGACACATTCGAACATGTTACCGACTTTGAGTCTGCGGCGGATCACACGGTGACTCTGGAGAAGTTCCAAGAGCTCCATATGCCACTCTCTCTACCTTCGAAGGTCAACTATGCAACTAGTATCGTTCCTAGGCACCAGAGTCCTTTCGAGTCACATGTCGATAACACGGACACTAGCAACGGCCTCCGAGAGACTGGTGCCAAACAATTTAGACACTCCGGGCCATGGCTGGCTGGACAGACGGAAGCCGAGTTTAACGCCTATCTGAATAAAGTACGGAATAACAAGCCAGAGCTTCTGCAAAAGCTTCGCGAACGCTTGACTGAGAAGCGGACAATCGAGCGAAGAAAGCAAGCCCAGGACAACGGAGAGGACCTGGGGGCGCTTGGACCTGTGGAGGTTACAGAAGAGGAGTTTCAGATCTATCTCAAGTCACTACGTACGGACCCCTCATCCCTCGGCCCCGTGGTCTTTGAGTTATTGGATCTCCCGTCTCCCCCGGCCGTGCCTAGCGACCGAATTGGCCAAAAGTACTTCCAGTCACCCGGAACCAAGCTGTCCTCTGCAGAATACGCTGTATCTGGCCCTCCGAAGACACACCCCTCCGCTGGACTGTCGTACACACGGTCGCACAGTTTCATTTACAACCACCCCAAGTATGGTCCCCAGGCCTACCAGC
The DNA here is from genome assembly GCA_001696595.2 of Aspergillus hancockii. Classification (NCBI taxonomy): domain Eukaryota; kingdom Fungi; phylum Ascomycota; class Eurotiomycetes; order Eurotiales; family Aspergillaceae; genus Aspergillus; species Aspergillus hancockii. The sequence continues at coordinate 22,875 of MBFL02000419.1, read as the reverse complement.
GTCCAGTGGAAGCCCGTATCTTGCGACCAAAGGGTAGGTTCAAGGGCAGGCTCTCCAAGGCAATTGCAGGTGTTGGTGGTATTGCCGTGGAGGACTTGAATGCTATGACATTCGTTGAACAAGGCTCACCACCGGGCCTGGCTTACTTTGACGCTTCTATCCCTGGTGGTGCTAAGTACTGGGTCACTCCTATCCGAGCCTCGGTCGACTCGGAGGGTAGAATTGGTTTGGCGTCTTATAGGGCAAGCGCTACTGCTAAAGCTCCTTACAGCATTGAGGACTATCAAAAGCCCGGCTCGACAAGCATCTCTGATGTTGCTCGTGGCGACCAGCGTTTCGTCCCAAGACTGGACAGACCACGTTTCAGACCTACCACTACGTCGCCACTGTCGGGTGAACCACAGCAGGCTACTACTGAGGACATCGCTAAGAACCTTATGAAGACTCTCAGCTCGCCATGAGAGCGCATTTAGTACACATCTTAGCTCTCTATGCTAGTTTTGCGTGGTTTTGGGCAGAGAGAACAGTTGGTTGTACGATTAGACCATTGGACGATAAATGTAAAACTATTTCTGTACCCTTCTGATTTGTGGTATAAAGCAGGTTATTAGTATTATACTCTTTTGTGAAAATCTAGCTTTTCATTCTACTCTTAATATCGGATCTATTGCAGCGTGATGATCTGTAAACTGCCCGGGAGTATTGATCACTCACACTATACATGGGAGCTCCTCATGTAAGGGGGTTGTGTATCATAACTACCTGAGAAAAAAGTCTCATGATACACTTAGCTTGTCATCTATAGGGATGTTGGGCAACAACAATCCCCCGCTTGCGTGTTTACTAGGATCATTGTTTAATGCAAGGCTCGCAGAAGGTGTGGTGGATGACGGAAAACAAGCGCAACACTCCGTACAGTGTCTAGAGGAATCAAAATCACAGTGGAAAATTCCAGAGAGGCAGCCCTGTATGCCTAGGTAAATATCGTGACTAGATAAGTTAGAAACATATCAGAGCGGATATTTAACATTGGGAACCCAAAGGAATTTGAGGTTATACTCCGAAGAGTACGGAGTAAGCAGTAACCCTAGTACTACGTATGGGGTGTACACTTAGGCAAGCCAAGAAGATGCCCCAGGCCAGAACCGGAATGGCCCGTGCACCATCATCCGGGAGGCCCTCAAACTGCACCCACCTCCCACATCATTCAGGCCGCCCATCAACGACTCTACTTCTTTTGCTCAACTCCTGTCATTGTACATGCCCCTAGAGGTTGACTTCAAATGTCCACCCTGGGGTGTGCTACGCAAGAATGGCGCAAGCAGGTCCTATTACGGACCTCACTCAACGACTCTTCGTCGAGTTGAAGTCTAAGAATGAGGAAACGCGGGTGAGAGCTGCTTACGAGCTTTACGATAATGTCCTTGCTATCTCACGAGGTAATGCTTGAGTCCTTGCCGCAGCTTGGGTAATAATAATACTTATATTCTATCATCATAGATTGGCCTCCGGAGAAATTTCTTGAGTTTTATAATGCTGTCAGTCAGCGCATTGCACAACTCGTCGTCACAGGCAGCGACGCACACGAACGAATCGGTGGTTTACTAGCGCTCGATCGCCTGATAGATTTCGATGGAGTAGATGCAGCTCAGAAGACTACGCGGTTCGCCAGTTACCTGCGGAGTGCTCTCCGCAGCAACGACAATGGTGTGTTGGTTTACGCCGCCAGAGCTCTTGGTCGTTTGGCTAAACCGGGCGGAGCTCTTACTGCGGAACTTGTCGAGAGTGAAATACAATCGGCCTTAGAGTGGCTTCAGTCTGAAAGACAAGAAAGTCGACGGGTTGCTGCCGTACTTGTTATTCGAGAGCTCGCTAAGGGCTCGCCAACACTTCTATACGGCTTTGTCCCTCAAATCTTCGAGCTCATTTGGGTTGCGCTTAGGGACCCCAAAGTACTCATCCGAGAAACCGCCTCCGAGGCAGTCAGAGAATGTTTCGAGATTATCGCTGCAAGAGACTCACAAGTTCGAAAATCGTGGTTCGCAAGGATATACGAAGAAGCTCTGCAGGGGTTGAAGTCTAACAATGTGGACTGGATACATGGGTCGCTACTGGTCCTCAAAGAACTTCTCCTTAAAGGTGCCATGTTTATGAACGATCATTATAGAAATGCTTGCGAGATTGTTCTTCGTCTCAAAGATCACCGTGACCAGAAGATTCGCGCCCAGGTCGTCCTTACAATCCCTATTCTTGCCTGCTACGCCCCACTTGACTTCACAGAGACATATCTTCATAGATTTATGATTTACCTTCAAGCACAGCTGAAAAGGGACAAGGAGCGCAACGAGGCATTCATTGCCATAGGAAAGATTGCAAATGCGGTCGGTGTCGCTATCGCGCAGTACCTCGATGGAATTATCGTTTACATTCAAGAGGGTCTTGCCTTGAAAGCGTAAGATAAGCTCTTTGCGCCTCTACCACTTTTGACACCCAGCTAACATGTTCAAGACGAAATCGAGCTGCTATCAATGAAGCACCAATGTTCAAGTGTATCAGCATGCTGTCATTAGCAGTAGGACCGGCGCTCAACAATTACATGGAATCATTGCTGGATCCGATATTTGCGTGCGGGCTTAGTGAATCATTGACTCAAGCGCTTTTTGATATGGCACATTTCATCCCACAGATAAAACCTACTATCCAAGAAAAGCTTTTGGATATGTTGAGTCTGATTCTCAAAGGTGCTCCTTTCCGTCCTCTAGGCTGCCCAGAGAGCAGATTACCACCTATTCCATCATTTGCCAAAGATTTCGCCCCCCAAGAGCCGCACTCAGATACAGAGATTGCACTAGCACTCCACACCCTGGGGAGCTTCGATTTTTCAGGACACATCCTTAATGAATTCGTTCGCGATGTTGCAATCAACTATGTTGAGAATGACAACTCTGAAATTCGGAAAGCCTCGGCACTTACCTGTTGTCAATTGTTTGTCCATGATCCAATCATCAATCAGACTAGTAGTCATTCGATACAGGTCGTTAGTGAAGTCATTGACAAGCTTCTGACCGTTGGTGTCGGCGATCCGGACTCGGAGATACGGCGTACAGTTTTGTGGTCCTTGGACCGCAAATTCGACCGCCACCTTGCACGGCCAGAAAATATTCGCTGTTTGTTCCTGGCAGTTAACGATGAAGTGTTCAACGTCAGAGAAGCTGCTATCTGCATTATTGGGCGCCTCTCAAGTGTCAATCCAGCCTATGTATTCCCGCCTCTTCGGAAACTCCTAGTCAACCTCTTGACTGGTCTTGGATTTGCCAGCACCGCCCGCCAAAAAGAAGAGAGTGCTCAGCTCATCAGCTTGTTTGTCTCAAATGCGACAAAACTAATCAGGTCATATGTTGATCCTATGGTGACCACTTTGCTTCCAAAGGCGACCGATGCTAACCCTGGCGTTGCTTCAACCACCTTGAAAGCTATTGGCGAACTTGCAAACGTTGGAGGAGGTGAGATGAAGTTGTACTTGCCACAACTCATGCCCGTCATCTTGGATTCATTGCAAGACCTCTCTTCTCATGCCAAACGGGAGGCAGCCTTGCGCACGTTGGGCCAGCTAGCCAGCAACTCTGGATACGTTATCGATCCTTACCTTGAGTATCCCCATCTCCTCGTTGTACTCATCAACATAATTAAGACGGAACAGACCGGCTCTCTTCGCAAAGAGACCATCAAATTACTAGGCATTCTAGGCGCACTAGATCCGTACAAGTACCAGCAGATTAGTGAGACTGCACCAGACATTCACCATATAAACGAAGTCCAAACCGTCTCCGACGTGGCTCTGATTATGCAAGGGCTCACTCCTTCTAATGAAGAATACTACCCGACAGTGGTCATTAACACCTTGATGCAGAATATACTGCGCGAAAACTCCCTTGCTCAGTACCATTCGGCCGTTATTGATGCAATCGTCACTATCTTCAAAACGTTGGGCTTGAAGTGCGTGCCATTTTTGGGACAAATAATTCCTGGCTTCATAGCAGTCATCAGAGGGTCGCCCCCCAGTCGTTTGGAGTCGTATTTTAACCAAATGGCAATTTTGGTCAATATTGTGAGACAACACATCCGGGCTTTCCTCCCTGAAATTATTGAAGTCATTCGGGATTTCTGGGATGCATCGTATCAAGTCCAGGCTACAATCTTATTGCTCGTGGAAGCCGTTGCCAAGTCTTTAGAAGGCGAATTCAAGAAATACCTCGCAGGCCTCATTCCCATGATGTTAGATACACTCGAGAAAGACAACACACCACGTCGACAACCTTCAGAAAGGATCCTCCACACTTTTTTGATATTTGGCACTAGTGGAGAAGAGTACATGCATCTTATTGTTCCGTCCATTGTACGTCTTTTCGACAAATCTCAAAACCCGCAGAGCATCCGGAAGACCGCCATTGATAGTCTCACAAAACTTTCACGACAAGTCAACGTGTCTGACTTCGCATCTTTGATGGTTCATTCCTTGTCCCGTGTTGTTGCAGGCAACGACCGAATGTTGCGACAGGCTGCCATGGACTGCATCTGCGCTCTCATATTTCAACTAGGCCAGGATTTCAGCCACTACATAAATCTTCTGAATAAGGTTCTGAAGCGTCATCAGATTACCCATGTCAATTACCATATTCTGGTGACGAAGCTACAGAAGGGAGACCCACTTCCGCAGGATCTCAACCCCGACGAGAATTACGCGGCCCTAGCAGATGACACCAATTATGCCGAGATTGGTCAGAAGAAAATGGTTGTCAACCAGCAGCACTTGAAGAATGCCTGGGATGCCTCCCAAAAGTCGACACGCGAGGACTGGCAAGAGTGGATACGACGCTTCAGCGTGGAATTGTTGAAAGAGTCTCCTTCACCAGCTTTGCGCGCATGCGCCAGTCTGGCTGGTATCTACCAACCATTAGCGAAAGATCTTTTTAACGCTGCTTTCGTATCCTGTTGGACTGAATTATATGATCAGTACCAAGAGGAGCTTGTTCGGTCGATCGAAAAAGCGCTCACATCACCGAATATACCCCCTGAGATCCTGCAAGTTTTACTCAACCTCGCTGAGTTCATGGAGCACGACGACAAGGCTCTGCCCATTGACATTCGCACACTTGGCAAATATGCCGCCAAGTGCCACGCATTCGCTAAGGCTCTCCACTATAAAGAACTTGAGTTCGAACAGGACCAGAACTCAGGTGCAGTCGAGGCATTGATCACAATCAATAACCAGCTTCAACAGTCTGATGCTGCCATCGGTATTCTTCGAAAGGCTCAGGCTTATCGGGATGTAGAGCTCAAGGAAACCTGGTTCGAAAAACTTCAACGTTGGGAGGAAGCGCTTGCTGCCTACAAGCGCCGTGAGAAGATAGATCCTGATTCCTTTGGTGTTACAATGGGCAAAATGCGCTGTCTGCATGCCCTTGGTGAATGGAAAGTCCTGTCTGATCTCGCTCAAGAGAAATGGAACCAGGCCTCATTGGAACACCGGAGAGCAATTGCCCCTCTAGCAGCTGCTGCTGCTTGGGGTCGTGGTCAGTGGGAATTGATGGACTCCTATCTTGGCGTTATGAAAGAACAGTCTCCAGACCGGTCATTCTTCGGTGCCATTCTTGCCATTCATAGGAACCAATTCGAGGAGGCGACAATGTATATTGAGAAAGCGCGCAATGGCCTCGACACCGAACTTTCGGCCCTACTTGGTGAATCGTATAACCGTGCTTACAATGTTGTCGTTCGTGTCCAGATGCTCGCCGAGCTTGAGGAAATCATTAATTACAAACAAAATATTGGCGATCCGGAAAAGCAGGATTCCATGCGTCAAACATGGAACAAACGGTTGCTTGGCTGCCAACAAAACGTTGAAGTATGGCAGCGCATGCTCAAGGTTAGAGCGCTTGTTACTGCACCTCGGGAGAACCTTGACATGTGGATAAAATTCGCCAATCTCTGTCGCAAATCCAATCGAATGGGTCTTGCTGAAAGGTCTCTAGCTTCGCTTGAGACTGTTGTCTCTGACAGCAATGGTACTCGAGCCGTTGCTCCCCCAGAGGTCACATATGCGCGATTGAAATTCAGTTGGGCTACTGGGCGACAGCGTGAAGCTCTCCAGATGCTGAAGGAGTTCACCTCGGGCCTCACAGAAGACTTCACGCGATTCAATGCGCTCATGATCTCACAACCAGAACATAATGGCATTAATGGTGTAAACGGCATCCAGGACACAAACCATGCCGATATGATGGGTCTCCGAGAGCGTGTTGGGGATGTGGCCAAGTTTAGAAGGCTCCTTGCTAAGAGCTACCTCAGACAAGGCGAGTGGCAGACGGCTTTGCAAAGAGGCGATTGGAAACCAGAACATGTCCGGGAAGTCCTCAACGCATACTCCGCCGCTACGAAATATAACCGTGATTCTTATAAAGCTTGGCATTCATGGGCTTTGGCCAACTTTGAAGTTGTTACAACCATCGCGAGTCAAGCTAGCAAAGATGGCGCGACATTAACCATGGTTCCTGGACACATTGTAACTGAGCATGTAATTCCTGCTATTCGTGGCTTCATCAGGTCCATTTCGTTGTCGTCAACGTCATCTTTGCAAGATACTCTAAGATTGCTTACTCTCTGGTTTACTCATGGTGGTGACCAGGAAGTCAATGCTGTTGTTACAGAGGGCTTTACGGCAGTGAACATTGATACCTGGCTCGCGGTTACACCTCAGCTTATTGCACGAATCAATCAACCGAACATTCGTGTCCGAAGCGCCGTCCATCGATTGCTTGCTGAGGTCGGCAAGACTCACCCTCAGGCGTTGGTGTATCCGTTGACTGTTGCGATGAAATCAAATGTTACTCGACGGTCACAGTCCGCAAGTAGCATCATGGACAGTATGCGGCAACATAGTGTCAGATTGGTCGAGCAAGCTGATCTTGTCAGTCATGAACTGATCCGTGTTGCCGTCTTATGGCACGAGCTTTGGCACGAAGGCTTGGAAGAAGCATCCCGTCTTTATTTCGGAGACCACAATGTTGAGGGCATGTTTGCAACACTTGCACCACTCCACGAAATGCTTGATAAGGGAGCTGAAACGCTACGTGAAGTATCCTTTGCGCAAGCTTTTGGGCGTGACCTTGCAGAGGCGAAGCATTATTGCATGCTATACCGCGAGACTGAGGAGATTGGCGATCTGAATCAAGCTTGGGATCTCTACTACACGGTATTCCGAAAGATAAGCCGACAACTTCCACAATTGTCCACGCTTGACTTAAAATACGTCTCTCCAAAACTCAAAGATTGCGTGGACCTAGATCTTGCGGTCCCAGGCACATATCAGAGCGGCAGGCCAATTATTCGTATCATGAGCTTTGACCCTATACTGCATGTCCTTCAGACCAAGAAACGCCCACGCAGAATGACACTGAAGGGTAGCGATGGCAATTCCTACATGTACGCCCTCAAAGGACATGAAGATATTAGGCAGGACGAGCGAGTCATGCAGCTCTTTGGCCTCGTCAATACGCTTCTCGACAATGATAGCGAGAGCTTTAAACGCCATCTTTCAGTGCAGCGATTCCCAGCGATTCCATTGTCTCAGAGCTCTGGTATTCTAGGCTGGGTAACGAACAGCGACACGCTGCACGCACTGATTAAGGAATACCGAGAGAGTCGCCGTATCCTTTTGAATATTGAACATCGTATCATGTTACAAATGGCACCAGATTATGACAATCTTACTCTCATGCAGAAGGTTGAAGTCTTTGGATATGCCATGGACAACACCACCGGGAAGGATCTCTATCGAGTCCTGTGGCTCAAGAGTAGAAGTTCTGAAGCTTGGCTTGAGAGACGGACCAACTACACTCGGTCTCTCGGTGTCATGTCTATGGTGGGCTACATCCTTGGTCTGGGCGATCGTCATCCGTCCAATCTTCTTCTGGATCGGATTACTGGAAAGGTGGTCCACATTGATTTTGGTGACTGCTTCGAGGTTGCAATGCATCGAGAAAAATATCCGGAGAGAGTCCCATTCAGATTGACTCGTATGTTGACTTTCGCCATGGAAGTCAGCAATATTGAAGGAAGCTACCGGATCACATGCGAGGCTGTCATGCGTGTCCTGAGAGAGAACAAAGACTCTTTGATGGCTGTTTTGGAAGCTGTACGTTCTCATTTTCATTTCTCCCACTGGCTCTGACAGAAGCACATGTCTAACCTATTTTCTTGCAGTTTATTCATGATCCCTTGATCAACTGGCGTCTAGGGGTCCGCGAATCGCCGGACCGGATGCCATTCTCGTCAGAGCGCCGGCAATCGATTATCGGTAATGTCAACTCTGAACATGGTGTTCAACCCAGCAACTTCTCCCGTCACCGACGGCCGTCTATTCTTGAAGGCGGCATTCTTGACGCTCAGGAGGGTATTCCTAACGAAGCACGCGAAGCACAGAACGCACGAGCGCTACAAGTACTAGCACGAGTCAAGGAGAAGCTGACTGGTCAGGACTTCAAGCCTACCGAGGAGCTCAATGTTAGCGATCAGGTTGACAAGCTTCTTGCTCAGGCAACCAGCGTTGAAAACATATGTCAGCACTGGATTGGATGGTGCAGTTTCTGGTGATCTTTTAGCATTGTTTCTGTCTGCAATATATGTCTTCCGGAGTATGACGGCGCAAGATGCGATATGACGGCTTTTACACGGCAGAGGTTGTTTTTCATAGTTGCTTTCGCTTGTAGAATTATTTTGTTCTAGTGATTCCCGTTGCTATACTATGGAAATGGGCATTCGGGAGCTGTGTTCATAATAATATCATATGACGTTTTACGCGATGAGGTACTATACAGCAGCTAGTAGGGCTCAATGCATAATCAGTCTGTGTTCAAAAGACCAAAGGAAATCCTTAATGGGACACTCGAGAATCTACCGGTCCGTTGATACCGTGGACAAGGGCCACTGCTGCCAAATTCCGACTACCACTCTCCTTTCACTGTGTTACTTTTGCTCAACAGTCGGATTTCTTAACAAAAGAGGAATAACTCACGACATTGCGGTGTACCTCGCCTATAGACAACTTTGCATCTGAACCAGTTAGAAGACTATGCCTTCCACAGTCAAGACGGGGTGGTCCATTTGAGAAAAATGCCATTTGGAGCAACGGCGCATTACCCTTCATCGCGGGGAACGGGTGTCCGGGGCCCTCGAATGAACAATTGTTACTCATCGCCTGTTGACTAACAACATGCGGTATTTCCGATACTGTGATCAGGCCATACTCGGTTAGTCTCAGTGGGTGTCAGGGAAAGAACTTGCTTGGGGCTTCGGCTTATCCGAGATATGTACATCTGTAGCAGGAAGAGCCTTTATCCTGGTGACCCGGGATTCCCGACGAAACCCTAAGCTTTCTTTCCTTTTTTTTTTGGATTTTTGCTTGTGAGGGAAATAGCGCGGCTGGGATCAGTTTTCTAGTGCCTTTAGTTTACAGCTCTGAAGGGTTTCGGTGTATATTTGACCGAGCTGAAGCTTGTGGGGGTGGGTGGCTACCACTGTATGTATCACAGGATGTGGTGTTTTATGGAGAATAGTAATTCTGGAGATATGTGACGTAGATACAAACTAGAGATACGGGGTTACTGTGACTATGGCTGGTGGGAGCTTGAAGGGTGGAGATTATCTTTCATTTTATCGTCTACTTCTTTTGGAATTGAACAAATCTCAAAGGTTGATATTGTAGTCTAATCAGGACGCATTGTATTCTGATGGAAGGCGATTATACGCGTGGCTTATCCTCGCCAAACTCCAAGTGATCAGTCAAAGCCCTTTTTTTCCCCATGGCAGCGGCGGCTCCTTCTGGATCTTGCATTGCGTGTGGCACAACCTGGTCTCCGAATATCTCATCCATCTGCTCTAGGGTACGGCCCTTAGTCTCCGGGTAGAAGAAGTAACACCCGAAGGAGATGATGTTTAGCACAAAGAAGAGATAGAAGTATTTGAAGCCGACGGAGTCAAGCGCGTTTGGCGAGAACTGGGCAAAGACCAAGTTGACCGTCCAGTTAGTGAACGTGGTGATCGCGTTACCTAAGGCTCGGACCTCGACAGGGAAGATCTCGACAGGGAAGATCTCGGCAGGGTAGACCCAGGAGATAATACCTAGCGGTGTGTAGAACAAGCTGAAGACGAAGTTCATGGCCACCATGGAGCGCAGTTGATTGGTGTTGCTGGTATTCAGGTATTGGGATTGCACTGCGTTGACCAGCAATGCTGCTGCAAGACAAGCAGCCGAAACGAGTAAAGGTTTGATACGACCAACTCTATCTAGGATATAGAGACCAATGGTGCAGTAGATAACTGAGTGGGCTCCGCTGATACCGATGATTATAAGCAAGGTGTGGTTATCGATGCCTAGGATGTTGTAGATGGTGGGTCCGTAGCTAAAATAATGTTAGTAGCTGTGTCTTGTCCTACCATTGATGATGTTAGGCTACTTACTAGTTGATAACGTTCATGCCGGACAGGGGCCCGAAAGCCTAGACACCACAGCCGAGCAGAAGTCGACGACGCCAGGATTGTTTCAAGAGGATAGATTTCCAAGTGATCTCGCCCATTGCACGGTCAGCTAGAATAACATCGCGAATTTCTCGGAATTCGAGCTCAACTAATTCGGGATCTTTTCCGTGTCGGAGACTCATGAGTACCTCTCTCGCCTCTTCATGACGGTCCTTCTCCATAAGCCAGCGAGGAGATTCATTCAGGAACCAGATACCCACGACTAGAATGATACCTGGGAAGCGTTGGAATGCCAAGGGGAAGCGCCCTAAGTGAATAACCAGTCAGTACACACCTCAAGCCATGACAGGGCAGAGGGAAGGTAGTGAGGAGAACCATACATGAGAACTCGGAGCCTGACAAAGAGCAGCTGTAACCCAGCCACTGAGCCACGAGATAACCCCAACTTAACATCCACTGCAACAAACCGGATAGAGTAGCACGCCATTGAGGCTCGGAGAGCTCTGACGCATACATGGGGATGGTGGCAGTAAGCATGCCCACTGCTATACCTGCAATGACCCGGCCTATAATCAACAGGGACATAGCCACAGCACCGGCTTGAATAGCACATCCCAGACAGGAGACCACCGCGCCAGCCAAAATAGTATACTTTCGACCAAGCCTATTGGCGCAGACCATGTTAACCATTGTCCCTGCAATAGCGCCGCCCTGAAACGAAGACACCACTCCTCCGGTCACCGTGCTACTAGGATTGCCAAAGTATTCCTTGGAGGTGGCCAAGGAGATGGCCGACGTGATGATACCACTGTCATAGCCAAAAAGGAACCCTGTATCATCACACTTTGATCAGCAACCATAACAGTGCGTTGTATAACAGTTTGATGTCCAATGTTACCTCCCACGGCCAAAAAAGAGGGCCGAGAATACTGTTTGTACATGCCCCATGGCTAATGCTGTGACTGATACACACACTCTAGTTCCGAGTGTTGGCCGTCATACTTCCGGGAAACGAGGTCAGTGACGTCTACTTAAACCCCTAGCTCACTTAAGGGCATCAAACCCCAGACCGGGGATACTCCCGTGGGGAAACCCACGGACAAAATTAAACCGAACCGGCACAGTGGAGAGGCATCGGGCATCTCGCGAGACCTGGACTCCTGACTTCAGCTTTACCAGCGCTCGATATATTTAAGTCGAGGGGGTCTCAGAATCCGATGGTGATAACATACCCACCATCCATTCTCTAAAAGATCGACATGTGTCATCAGTTGCACGACAACTTGGATCTCTCAAGACTGACAAAGAAGACGCCAATGCCCTCATCAATGCTTGTTACTGGACGTTTTCAAGTAACATCTTTAGCTACCATACCGATTGCCCACAGATTGAGAAGTTTGGTTGGCTGGAAGTCACATCGCTCCTCGCACCTGCTACACAGTATATACGTGATATGGAAGCCGTCTACTCCAAGATTCTGGACGATATCATCGATGCTCAAGAGCCAAATGGACTGGTACCTACAATGGCCCCGGAGATTCGGTACATGTGTGGTCCTCTCCATGACACTATCACCTGGGGCTGTGCTGTGTGCTTCCTTCCTGAACTGACCAAGCGCTACTATGGGTCTACCCACGTATTCTCCAAGATATATCAGCGTTGCGTGCGGTATATGGAGTACATGAAAACCAAGGAGCAAAAAGGCGGCTTAATTGAGCATGGAATGGGCGACTGGGGCTATGATATAGCCTTTGGTAATCATCAAGATAATATTGAGACCGCTGTCTACTATCGCTGTATCTCCAACGTGGCAATGATGACACGAGAACTCGTCTTTAAAGGGGATGCTTCCCGGTATGAGGCCCGGGCTGCGCGCATCTACGAGGTCTACAATTCTCACCTTCTTGTCTCTGACAAAGCTGAATATCCCTACGCCTTCTATACGTCCTTAGACAACCCTGGAACTAATGACCGTACTATGGTCAGTCAGGCAATTGCGCTGCAGTTCGACCTGGTACCGGTAGAGTACCGCGCTGCTGTATTTCAAGCATTCATTGCTGCTGTTGAAGAGTCTGGCCCCAGGACCCGCGCTGGAGAGATCGGGCTGAAGTACCTCTGGAGCACATTCGCCGAGGCCGAGGTAGATCGCCCCGACCTTGTCCTCGCCATGGCCAGGCAGGAAGAGCATCCCAGCTATATGCGGTTCATACGGCATGGTGAGACTACCCTCTCTGAATTCTGGCAAGATGCTTGCCGGTCCATGTGTCACGATACGCTTGGGACGATCTATGAATGGTTCTACGCCGCGGTGCTCGGCGGTACAGCCTGTAGGCGACGCATACCGCACATGGGCACTGCGACCGCCGATACGGAGCGAATTCGACTTTGTTGAAGGAGAAGTTGAGTGTCCGTATGGCCTTATCCGGGTGCGTTTTGATCGTAGGCAGACGGAGGGTACAAGTGCCCAGAAGTTAGGGTGCCGACCAGCACTGTCTGTACACTGCAGCTTCCCTCTAGTGGTAGCTCTGTGGAGATTCAGAGGAATGGAAGTCACGAGTCAAAGAAGATCAATGGACCAGAAGTGACTTTGATGCCTGGTGTATATAGCTACTTGATTTGGCCTGGCGCCTGAGGCTATTGACGGGTTGAAGCTGAAGTATGGCATGTGACGGTCAACTAGAATGTAGAAATGGATTTATACTGCCAACGTGAAATAGAAAACGAAATGTAGATTGAAATGAGTGTAATGATTATTATCTGAACCTTATTAAGGTTTTGTTCATACGAACTTTCTTCTCTTTTTTCTTTTTTGGCCCTATATCCAAAGACCCTCTTTTTGCAGATCATTCCAGCTATTTGAATATTTCGAGATAGCCGAGGTCACGAGCAACCCCAGACTCCCAAGTATCATCCCCCATCTTCTCTTTCCATGTCTTCTTCCCCCAGCCCACTCTGTCAGTCTCAACACTTCGCATAATGTGTATTTAAAGTATATCTATCACAGAAAATCTTTTTCAGGGAAATTTGATGCATGATGGAACCTGGTTCCGCACGCGATCCTGACGTGCAGGCTCCCGTTCAGCCTGTTGTTCGCGAAGCTCTCCGCATTTCGCTCGGTGCCAAGGAATACAAGATCCTCCACGACCATATTGTTCGGCGCGCTCCGGTAAGGGTCCAGTCTAAGCTGCCCTCTCCGTCACGATATGAAGCTATCGTACGCTCCAAAAATAAGTACAACGAGGCGGCTCTCCGCGCCTCTATTCGTGTCTTTCTCATCTCAGGCGCCTTGTTGAAATTCACCGACTGGGCACTTGCGAGAGTTCGAGGTGATGTGACTAAGTAAGCTCTCAATCGGAATAGGGAGATAATATACGGCCTTCCAAAGTCTATTGGCTAACATCCTACTCTTTGTTTGCAGAACAAAAGAGCGTACCTCTCTCCTTCGCTCCCCCAATTTTCGCCTATCTGCCTCTCTCTCGCTCGTCCTCCTTCTCCACAGACTTCTACATCGCTTTTTCGCCCGACTACGCGCGAACCTTCGCACCGAAGAAGCCCAGCCCTTCCGGAACCGAAACCCCCGAGTGTCTAAAGCATTGACATCGCGCTATGCACCTGCTGTTGGAGCCAGTTTGGCTGGTTTTGCTTTAGGAATATGTCCCCAGAGTCAGCTGCGGATGACGGCCGCGATCTATACTGCTACTCGGAGTTTAGAGTTCCTATTCAACGCCGCGGACGAGAAAGGATGGCTTGAGAACCGACCTGCATGGTTTGGAAGTTGGTTGTTGATGCCCCTGTCATGTGCACAGCTATTCCATGCGTTTGTCTTTGATCGGGAGGCTACACCTAAGGTTAGCGAGGCCCCTATGACCTTGAACATGCATACTGATGAAAATACAGTGGCTCGGAAATGTCATTTTCAGACTCTCGTCAGGTTACATTCCCGATCGTCCTGAGAGCTTGCCCGCGGAGTTTTCTTGGCCGGGGAAGGAGAACGTGGTCGACTCGCTTGCAGCCGTCGCCAATCTGCGGTGGCCGTATGTTCACACTCATTATCTACACATGACTGCTTTGCATCTAACCGTTTCTACCAGTGCATTTATTTCTCCGATTTTACATCCCGGAAATCCGAATACCTTACCATCAGCTGTCAAGTCTATCTCGCCAATTACTGGGCCTGCTCACCCCTCTATTTCAAGTCTTTCTTGCGCACTACTTCATCCAAACAGTCCCAGCTGTGGCACGGCTTTCCTACACAATATCCTCCTCTCGGTCCCCCGTCTGGCTCGTTTCCTGACAACCATCACCTTAGCGCTATCTGTGCTAAAGTTCAAGAGGTTGATGGCCCATCCTATTACTTCGGTTAACACTCTTTCGAAGAAAACTATCACCTTGACAGCCGTCCTTTCCGCGTCTGTTGGTTCCGCCTGGGGCAGCGTCTGCCTTTGGAACTCACTACTCCCGCGCTCTGTGCTGCCTACAAAACGCTTCTTCATGAGCGGTGCAGTCGCAGGTATGCCATTTGCCTTCCTTGCAAATAGCCGGAATGTTTTTATGTACTTCTTCCGAGCTGCCGTGGATTCGGCATGGAAGACAGGTGTCAAGCGTGGGCTATGGAAAGGTTTGAAAGGCGGTGATCTTCTCCTTATTGTGCTCTCCTGGGCACTCATGGGCTCCATCTTGGAAGCCAGGCCAAATGCCGTTCAAGGCAGAGGTGTGCGGAAAGCATTAGCATGGATGAGGGGAGATGGGTTGGTGGATCCGGTCGATATTGCAGCAAAGAGGAAGTTGAAGAAAGCTAAGAAGGTCGAGGGTGAGCCTTGAATTTCCCATGATGTGATTTCTCTTCCATGCTATGTCTTTACTATTGTTCCTCTTGACCGAGTCACCGTCATTCCCAATCGCTCCCCTCCCATGGTATCCCTCATCTCCAATACGGTGATTTCATGTCTTGTTTTCTATTAACAAGCTCGAGGGATACAAATTTGCACTCTTTTTGTTGATACCATATGATGTCAAGTATATGTATTTAAGCCGTATCTTGCTGCTATCTCTTTTCATGAAACCTGAATTGCCAAACACTGGGCATTTAAACTTCCGTAATCGTCATAGTTTAGAAGTAACCAAGCAGCAATCCTTCGCTTGTTTATCGTATTCTATTAGAACTTCTGCTCCCACATGATTTGCAAATGTCAGTAATATCTCAATTGAATTTCAGATCAGAATAAGCCAACAGCAATACATTAATTAATATAGGCCTATTTAGCAATGGCAAAAAAGTACGGTGTGGCGTAGTAATATGAGGTGTGGGTGGGCGGGAAAAAAAGGTAAACACCACAATGTGTTTTCCGTTGCGGGGAATCGAACCCCGATCTCCTGTGTGAAAGACAGGTATGATAGCCGTTACACTACAACGGATGTTGATGCATGAGGATCCCAAATCGTTCTATGATACACGAACAACAAACCAAATGTACTTGTAGTTTGAACAAGTTGAACAACTGGGCAGTTTAGATGCGGAGGTTGTGAAGTTTGTTACCTCTTTTACCCCAACCAACCCCCCAGCTTGCGGTGTATAGTTCCCCAAGTCAACCTTCACCGCAGCTTTCCCCAGGCTTTCAATCCCGTTAACCAACCACCGTCTTTGATATTCCTCATCGGTTACTAGATTCACAAGCACAATCCCCTCCAATTGAACCACTATCGGATTTCAATCACTGTGGGTCTACTCTTGATGGGCCCCCCAGGAACCTCTTTTCCGACTATCCCTTCAGGTCTGGATTCCGGGGTAGAGGCGGTAATGGGCAAGCCAATTGAGCCAATTGGCTTTCCATGCTGCAGTCTCGGACTTGGCAAGCTACAGCTCCTTCTCATTCATCGTACACTCATTCTACTGGACAGTTTGATTCCCATCTCAACGTGTCTCTGATGGGCTTCTCCGTTCCTGAATCCCGGGGGTGCTAGGGCAAGTAGACCGACGTTACCTCCAGAACGCCACGATTTCCGACCGAATAATTTCTTTCTTTCTCTTCCGAGAACGAATGCCAACACTATTTAAATCATCATCCCCTCCCTTCCCTATTCTTATACTTCCTATACATTCTCACGCCTCACCTCCCCTTCCCATAATGTCTGCTACGAAGTTGAAGATCGGCTGCGCTGGCCTTGGTCGCATGGGCAAGCGCCACGCCCTGAACTTCCTGGAGCGTACTCCCCGCGCCGAGCTAGTTGCCGCCAGCTCCCCGGATGATACAGAGTTGGAATGGGCCAAGATCCATCTCACACCATATGGCGTGAAGCTCTACAAGAACTACGAGGACATGCTCCAACACGAAGGCTTAGAAGCAGTGGTCGTTGCGTCGGCCACCGCCGTTCATGCCGAGCAAGCTATCAAGGCCATCGATGCTGAGAAGCACGTTCTGTGCGAAAAGCCTTTGTCCACCAGCGTTGAGATTGTATGCTGCCCCTGTTTCCTGCTCTTTCCATTCACCGGTCAACTAGATAAATAACAACTTTATTTTCAGTCCCAATCCGTCCTCGACGCCGCAGCCAAGAAGCCCCATCTTAAGGTGATGTGTGGATTCTCCCGACGCTTCGACGCTTCCTACCGAGACGCATTCAGCAAGATGAGCACCGGCACAATTGGCACGCCCTCGGTGATGCGCAGTCAGACCTGTGACAAGCTAGATCCTAGCGGGTTCTTCGTCGCCTATGCCCAGTTCTCCGGTGGCATCTTCGTCGATTGCTCGATCCACGACATCGACCTAGCCCTCTGGTTCTTCGGTCAAGACAGCAAAGTCAAGTCTGTATCCGCGGTGGGCATCACAGCCGTGGAGCCGGATCTGCGCAAGCACAACGACCGTGACAACGCCGTCGGCTTGGTCGAGTTCTATAACGGCAAGATCGCCTACTTCTACGCATCCCGCATGATGGCCGCCGGCCAGGAGGATACCACTGAGATCATTGGTACCCAGGGCAAGCTAAGCGTCAACATGCAACCAGCTCTAAACCTTGTCAACATCTATGACAGCACCGGTATCCGTCGTGAGATTCCTCAGCACTACTACGACCGCTTCGAATATGCCTTCGTCACTGAGGCCAACGAGTTCACCGCTTGTTGCCTTGAAAACGCGCCTGTCCCACTAAGACTTGATGGTGCTGTCCAGGCCGTCCGGATTGGAGCTGCGCTCCAGGAGTCACTCATCAATGGGGAGAAGATCTTCTTTGATGAGGCAGGTAAC
Source organism: Aspergillus hancockii (assembly GCA_001696595.2). NCBI lineage: Eukaryota > Fungi > Ascomycota > Eurotiomycetes > Eurotiales > Aspergillaceae > Aspergillus > Aspergillus hancockii. The sequence continues at coordinate 5,101 of MBFL02000419.1, read as the reverse complement.
CGGGTTGAGAAGTCGCGGCTATAGATCTTACGCTTTATGACCTGATAGACTATGATCCATTAATGAATTACCAATATGAATAGCTACTTTAGGATATAGAAACTTATATTCCTCTATTCCCCTTTCCTACTCTGTCACCTATGAACCAAAACAGATATTGAATTTACTTGCCGATAAGCTAACCACCCTAGGACACTTTTCTATGAAAAATACCCCCACCCCTCTCCCAAGCTCAGTAATATATTGCCCAAAATAGATATACTCACATACCAATAATCCGACCAATAAACTATATACACTAGCTTATGCAGCTATTCCCCACCCTAGTCACGAGCAGTCCCATAGTTAAACGAATCCACACATGAACCGACCCAAGACACTGATTTGTTCATGTCGGTAGATATCCATCACACCCCGGGAACCCATTTCCGAGTACAAGGTTTTATGCCAAGAGATATTCCGGGGTTCATGCTGTAGTGCTATATCATAGTTAGTTAGATTAGACTATTAGTAATGTATGTGGTTGTTTGCTAACAGGAGTTAGTTTAACGCTGAGTCTGGTTGAAGGGTTTCTTGTGAATAAGCTTTATTCCCACTGGCTTGGTTCCGCTTGAGGGTCAGGGAGATAGGTCTGGGGGTGGGTGGGTTAAGTGGATCTATTTAGAATTTACGGAGAGAATATATCGGTCTTTGTGAGCCCTGATCTTTTTTTAGGGCTGTAGTTCATTGGTGTAGAAAACTAGTCTTCGTAACTCATCGCTTTTAAAATGCAAGAACAAAACAGATATATCCGGACAAATAGACGTTAGTCAAACAAGGGTTTATAACAAGACATCCCGAGCACCAAGACGACATCTACCACTTAATGACCTTTTGGGGGAAGAACTCGTCGATGAGCTCGAGGTAGTACGGCTGCAGCAAGACAAACGTTAGCAGATGTTGTTTAAAATGACAGGGTAACAGTACAGGGGAGACGTACCTTGAGTTCCTCGACCGTGGGAACATCGTCACTCTTACTGTACAGATCATAGGGGTTGAAAGCCTTGACGGCCTTGAGCATCTCCTTGTCATGGTCGTTCATCAGCTCGTGGTAGGCGCCGGCATTGTGCCAGGGATAGAAGGAGTGGTAGCGGATGATGGCCAGGGCCTCATCGGGAAGGGTGGATTGTTCTTTCACGACGTGGTAGAGGTACTCGTCATGACCCCAGGAGAGCATGACGTTCTCCAAGCCGCAACCGGGGCTGTAGATACCGAACTTGGAGCTGTAGATCGGGTGGCCGTAATCCTCGTTGTCCTTGAAGGACTCAGTGCCGTAGATGATACGGTCATCGAAACCAAGTCCCACTGGGAAGGTGTCGCCGACAACGTCCCACTGGCCCTGAGCATCGAAGAAGTAGAGTAGCTTGCCGAGATCATGGATGAGGCCAGTAAGCTGCATCCAGCGGGGCTTGCCATCCCGGCGAATGGCCTCAGCGGACTGGAGGAGGTGGTCGATCTGGGAGAGGCTGGTGTCGGGGTCGGACTCGTCGATGAGAGTGTTGAGCTTCTCCATGGCCTCCCAGATGGTCATCTGAGCGCGGGACTTAGAGTGGAAGTCGTTGCGCGCCTTGAGGTTGTAAGCGACCGTCTGCTTGGTGTGTTGTTCCTTGTAGAAGTTCTTGACGCGGTCGCAGGCGTCCTCGTACTGGCGAAACTTGGTCTTATCCTTGTCCTTGTCGAACTCAGACTCGGCATAGATGCCTTTCTCATCTCTCTTGATATTCTGCTTGAGGACGTTGACGGCGTCGACAGCGTCGGATGTTTCCTCGAGCGCGTGACCATCGCGCTTGGTGTTGAACACCGGGGTTTCCGGAGCGACAGCAACTGGTGCCATTGTGGATTAAAGGTATGTATTAATTTTGATGTTCTTTTTGTATCTTCTCTCTTGATTTTGTGAGTTCACTGGATCAAGACAGATCCAGGTATCAAAGGAAGTTGTTGGAGAGAAAAAAGTCAGGACACAGGTGTATATTTAAAAGGGAGTAATGACCACTATAGAACGATCCTCATGGTCCACAGGAAATTCAAAAACCGACTAGGACCCCAGTCGAATAAGCCCTAACATCCCCCAGAATTTGGTGGCACAGAATGATGCCATGCCCTCACTGCGTGTAGATCGGATTCTGGCTTCCGCGCTATCAACAGAGATTCTGGAAATCATCTCCACAGCTGCATGACGCGGGGGAAATCTGCGGTACAGATCTGCAGCCAACCAGAGATAAGTTGCTACTAGCGGAGACTCGGGGAGCTACCGTGGACTGGGGATAGAGAAACTGAGACCCCCAAGGATTTTGGTTTCCGAAACCCGAACATTGACCGCCGGTCGGTATTTCTCTTCTGGGATGCCATATCTTGCACTTTATTTCCCTTTCGGTGGCCTTTGATGTCAGCGGCATTCTCTGTTGGAGAACAGTTAACGTCATGTTATGCCGAGTGGCCAATGCTTTACTGATCCTGACTTCGACCTGACGATCCTGCTAAGTTACCATATGAACACAGCGATTTCTAATCGAGTCCTCTGGTCTGGAGCACTGAGTGTACTGTGGTACCTATGTCTCGACCACTCCTGCGGGTGGAGTTCATGATGTGACCCTCCCGGGTATTGAGCACTGGTCTTCTGGAAAGAAAAATGGAATCCGACGGGTTGCATATGCGGTCCTGTCATATGGCTAGTATCTGGGTAGTCCCTCTCCGACTGACTTCTCTCTTATCGAGGAGTGTGTAGTGAAGAGTGAAAGAGATAATTGTAGAGAAGACTCCACGATCGTGATACTTGAAAATACCAACCACTGTCTGTGTATCTCGCGAGGAACAAGTAGGCGTTCGCGTGGAGTTGACCCGACGGAGCGTTGTGATTGATGGAACTTCGGCGACAATTTCCACGGCGGGACAAATGACGGCGAGTGGCCGGCGCTTGTTGATCGGGACTTTTTACCCCTCCACCCCTCATTGATTCTTCGATCTTGTTCTCTTCAGGTTGATTTTTTTTAATCTCTTTCTCTCCCTTATATCAATTCGACTGCTCAGTAATCCCTGATCCTCAAACTGTTCTACAAGTTTTATACTCGAATATTCAGTCACTACTACACCATGGCTGTCGCCGAAACTCGTTTCAAGCTCAACACTGGAGCAGAGATCCCCGCATTGGGACTCGGTATGTAATTCTTCAATCGGATACTTGTGTCTAGCGATCGTAATGCTGAATGAGCAGGAACCTGGCAATCCGCCCCTGGCGAGGTTGAGAAGGCTGTGAGCCACGCCATCTCGGTGGGATACAGACACATTGACGGCGCTTTCTGTTACCAAAACGAAGAGGAAGTCGGCAAGGGAATTAAAGATGCTCTGGCCTCTGGTAAGGTCAAGCGAGAAGATCTTTTCGTGACCACCAAGCTGTGGTGCACTTACCATAGCCGGGTAGAAGAGGCCCTGGACCTGAGTCTGAAGAACCTGGGCTTGGACTATGTTGATCTGTACTTGGTGCACTGGCCATTGGCCATGAACCCCAAAGGTTAGCCTAACTCCTCTTGACAATTCCTTTTGCCCCAGATCTAACAAATCCCTAGGAAACCACCCTCTCTTCCCTAAGCTTGCAGATGGTTCCCGAGACATCGACCATTCCCACTCTCATGTCACTACATGGAAGAGCATGGAGAAGCTCATCGCAACAGGAAAGACCAAGGCCATTGGTGTCTCTAACTACAGCAAGCGGTATCTAGAAGAGCTGCTTCCCCAGGCCTCCATAGTCCCTGCAGTTAACCAGATTGAAAACCACCCCTCTCTTCCACAGCAGGAGATTGTCGACTTCTGTAAAGAGAAGGGTATTCATGTCACCGCCTACAGCCCTCTGGGAAGCACTGGCAGCCCCCTGTTCACAGCTGAGCCTATTGTAGAGGTCGCAAAGAGGAAGGGAGTTACCCCCGCCACGGTTCTCCTCAGCTGGCACGGTATGCTCCTGTCATTTGCTCCGGTGTTCTTATTTCCTTGATTCCGAGAACATTATCTGACCATCCAATTTCTTGTAGCTGCTCGTGGATCATCCGTTCTCGCTAAGTCCGTTACGCCTTCTCGTATTGAGGACAATCGCAACTTGGTTAAGCTCGACGAGGCAGACCTGGCTACCATTGCCAAATATACCGACGACCTCGCAGCCAGGAACGCCTTCCAGCGCTTCGTCTACCCTCCCTTCGGTGTTGACTTTGGATTCCCCGACAAGTCCTAAATTGCCACCGATATCTCAAGTCTACCCAACATCTCTTTGCACATACGACCATCGGATCCAGAAAGCAGGGCTTTCCGTCTGCTCAGCCATACTTACGCTATAGTAAGTAAACGGGATGAGATATCAGTGCACCATGAGGCCCACACTGCCCTAGATATAGGTGCTATGTGGCCCTTAGGGCGAGTCTTGTATAACAGCGTGGAGGAGCCTGGATAGATAGTTTTATTTCTGTAGATTTGTTTATAGATAGACGATATATATCCCCTGATGAATGACGTTTCAAGAAGCTGTCCTTTTTCTTCTCTTTCTCGAGCAAGTACTACATAATAAGCATACTGTCCAGGGAGCTCAGGGAGCCAATATGCTCCTCAAAGCAGGCTCATCTATATCTCCCAACCAAAGAAGCTCCATTTCGCCGTCCAGTATAGTATGTATTCCTCCTAGTTCTATCAAGATAACGGGATGGTTTTTCTTTTTCAGGTCTTCATTCTGAATGGTCAGAAGTAACGGCAAAGTGAATGGTCGGCGCGAGAAACAACGGCCCTCTGACAGAACAGGACCGCACCCCCATGCCTACTAATGATTACAAACCAGATAGAACCAATCACTGCTAAACCTTCGATATTTTCCTTTCAAAACAAATATCGCCATGTTCACCGCCTCTCGAGACGTGTGATTTTCTGCCATGATCTCCTTTCAAACTGTGTTCCTCTTCGCTCCTCTTCCGTTCATGACAACCATCCCTACCAACCTTGACAACCCTCCCAACAGCCTCTACTCATCAAACTGCGCGGAGCTTTCCACTAGAACAGAGTTAGCATAAGGTGTGAGTGGGAGGGAGGG
>MBFL02000418.1:0-28486 GCA_001696595.2 Aspergillus hancockii | reverse complement strand
GGGGGGGAGGGGGAGGGGAAGGTGAAAGGAGGAAACTATCTGGTACATTTTGGTGAAAGTCACAACGACTAAGCAGATGATAAGGCGTGGAATGGGTCACACTGGATTGGTCCCTTGAACTAAGGGAGCCCCTTCTGCTTGTGTGGAGAGCCCTCACTTCATGTTCACTTTGAAAAACACTGAAAGAACTGTTGATATTGTGTTGCTTGTTCCTCTTCCTCAAGCCTGTAGCCCTTCTTTTCTGATTACCCCTCCAATACTGCGTCGAGCTGCACTCTTCACTCCTCTTCTGCATTGTTGAATGATCTGTCTTGATGTAGCGTTTTTTTAGCTTTTTGCTAGATACAAGTATTATTTCAATGCTGTTGGAGGGACGAGAGGCTCACATTTATAATGGTGTCAGTAGACGCCGGTGTGATACAAAAGGTTCAATGGGTATCATAATGGACAAAGGCATATAAAGAAAGTATGGTACATTTTATTCAAGTGAAGCGGTTTCTCTACAAATGTTCTTTCATGCTTTATATAACCTAACTAATGTTGATTTGCGTGTCTCACTATGGTGCAGCTATCCTCAGACAGAACGAATAGCCAAGACAGATCCAGTAAGAAAAGAAAGTAAACTACATCCTTTTTAGCGCACAAAATCTTCTCCAAACCGCAGTCAGTACGTATCTAGAGCTTTTTCAAGTTGAAGTTTTCTTCGGATATTATTTGGACGGTTTGTTGTGACTCAATATGTTGAAAACAATAGTCTGTTATTCTTCTCACCGCTATGTACATCTTGTATAGATAAACGGTTGCTATTCACTCTCTCGAACTAATTATTTACATGTACCTAAAAATTTAAAGAAATATATGCTATCCGATCAATATTTATATAGAACCATCAACACCGGGTTTATAGTTGCGGGCTGTCACCGCTATTTGCCTGGGAGAGAGAAGTATTGGTAAAAATGAAATCCTTCGATAATTCTAGATCCATCTCCAGGTTTATGTCCTGGAGATGGTTCTCGTTAATACCATCATAGACCTGACAGCACCGGAAGGATTCTTGTCGATTAGAGTACGACTTATTGGTTCCTTGGGAACTAAGCTGGCTATTTTGGTCTGCATCTGTAAGTGCCGTTCGTTCCCGACGTTGACTGGCACTACTGCCCCGGCCAACCGAATGTCTCGATTTCTTGTCCATATTAAGCTGGGAATGTGCTGGCAATTCAGCTACAGGAAAAGCGGTATTCCTGGATCTCTTCGGGCTACGCCCACCTATATTAGGCGCGTTGGACTCAAAGGATGCGGTGAGAATATCTTCGGCGGGCGTCCCTCTGTTTTCATTCACTGGGCGCGTTTGCTTTTGCATTGTTGCCGCTTGAGACGGTTCCAATGCTGACGTGGACCACGGTTGTTCGCCTGGAGTCTTTGAGTCTGCAGTGTCGGGCTTCCAGCCCATCACTGTTATTAGCCGGCCGATGTGTTGTTGAGCTTCTGAAAATTCGCGAGTTTTGGCTGCCCGTTCATCTCGGAGATGTTGCACCTATGTATGGTTAGTTAAAGGGAAGGAAATTAGAGAAGGGAAGAGGGAAAAAAAGGAAAAAGACAAAAGGGGTGAAAGCTTTTCTCTCCCATACCTTCTTTTCTAGATATTGTAGACGTTTCTCTTTTGTTTGCAGATCTTTGGCTGCGGTAGATGCGGCGGCCTGTATGGCACCCTGCAACGTTGCAATCTCCTCTTTCTGTTCTGTGCACTACGTACAGATAGAGTTAGAATAGCCCTTCGTTGTTCAGTATATCCAGAGCGCCTTACCTCAGCAGTGCTTTTCGACAATCGCAACTCAAATTGCTCTCTAAGCGAAGCCACCTCTGTTTTAAACCTTGCTTCTGCTTCGCGATGGGCGCATCTAACATTCTCAGATTCCGAAACCTCTTCGTTTAACTGTAGATCAGGTTCAGCAACTCTCCGGTAGGCCTCGATCAAAATGGAAGACCCTACCTTGCTCTGTATGATTTCCATTAGCGCCTCCATATCTTCCTTAGCAGCCTGAAGTCGCTCAATCTCCTCATTCTTTCTAATTATGAGCATCCGATTATCCTCAACGCTTCCACCAAGCCTTGCGATATCCTGCTCAAAACTAGCGTTACGCTCAACGGCGACATCTCTCTCTTGTGAGACAGCATCAAGTGTCTGTCGTAATATGTTGTTTTCTTCCCTCTGCCGATAAGATTCTTCCTGCAATTGGTCTAACTGCTCCTCTTTCTCAGCCACAGAAGCAATTAGATCCAGCTCCCTAGTTCTCGCATTTTCCCTCTCTTTGGTGGCGGCTTCTTGGGAGTCGCGGTGCTGATCCTCGAATTCCCTTTGCGCCGCTTTAAAACTTGCTGTCAACTCCTCGATACGGGTGGATGCCGTTTCGGAATGAATCTCCAAACGAGATATGTTTTGTTGAAGTTCGGCAATAGTACTAGATGCGCGCTGGAGCTCCGATTCTAGCTCATCGTTGTGCCGTTTCAATTTCTCTGCCTCAAGAAAGATTTTGTTTCGCTCGTCTTCGACCGCCCTTAGTGGGGCTTCAACCCTGTCACAACGACGTTCCAGATCGTAGCATATCTCCTCGACCTTTTGCATTGTGTTGTCGTGCGACATGCGGGCGCTTGCCATTATCGTTTCCGCTAGCCCATTTCTCCAGCCATTCCTTGCGCTGGGATATTTATCACGGATGGTCAGCGACGAAAAAGTTCCTCGAAGGTCAAGTGGCTTGATGTCGGAGAATGAACAGATATTGTGTGACATAGTCTTTCTGGCTCTAGACATGAACACCCGAAAGGAATTGATGTGAGCTAAATGAGTCTCTTGATCCGGGCTTGGCAAAAGCGAAGCCTGAAAATACATTGAAAATAGCTCGTAGAGTAGCTCATTTTCCGATTCTGCAACGGACGCATGGCATAGAGTGGAACCCTGACAGGATGGTAGGTAAGGGGATCTTGGAAAGCTCTCAATTAGTTCATCAATGGGTCCCTTAAGCTGTATTATAGAAACTGCCACTCTTGCAGTGCTGGTGCCCGATATAATTATATTTTGTAAGCCGACTATAAGCGATTGGGCAACTTGGATCGTATCCGCATTAGCAGGGTCTGCAGAATACCTCGGATTCAGTGAGGCAATCACGTAATCCATGATGCTTATCATCGCAGACTGATCTGAGCAGACCTTGAAAAGAGAATCAGCTTTGGTTTCCGTATAGGCTTCTTATTTTTTATTTTTTACACTTACAATATATGCCTCTGCTAGGCGTGGGATATAATCCAGCGGCAAAGCTCCCAATACGCGTGTGCTATTCTCTGACAAGAGCCAGTGCAAAGCAATCCCGGGTAACTCAGATGGTAGAGCAGCGGCCGGAAGGAGGGAAATCAAGAATGTTATACCCTTTATGAGTAAGCACGAAATATCGCAACAAGTCCTTGGTATCTCGATACATACCAATGCTTGAACTTCCGGATCAATATTATCTCTCGTGACTTTCTCACGAAGCTTAGCAATCTTGGACGAGTTAGCTTGAATCCAAGACTCCCTCTGGGCTTCCTCAATAGTCGCGCAGATTTCGATGCCCAACTTGATGCTTTCCGTAGCTTGATCAGCCATCAGACCTTTGCAGCTTGCCGAACAAGCTAGGATTACGCGTAGGACAACGAGATCTAGGGTCTTCAAACCTCGTTTCGGACCAAAGAAGTGCCTGATATTTTGTAACCATGTTGTATCTTGCCGTTCGGATTCATATCCTGTGCGTACTTCCTTAGGTGACGCGATACGTGCAAATGTAGCTAGACAAAGAAGATTTCCCATGTGATCGTCCAGATTGCGAAGTGTCTTTGTGAGCTCGACTTGGAGGTTAGACATAGTTTCCGAATAAATTCCCTGCAAAACCCTTGGTGACGTTTGTAAGCCAGTCATTATCTGGTATATAGGGTGTATTCGCTCGGCGCATGGATTATCTCCTACTGTGTTAATCAATTTCATCACGAATGGCGCTAGACGCGCGGGTGCGATGAAATCAACCGGGAGAGGAGATGACAAGAGTGCGGTGCACATCGGTATATACTATAATCGTCAGTGTTACGTGAAATGAAAGCAACTAGGGCACTCACCTCAGCTCCATCGTCTTCAATAGCTTTTCCAAGACATTCGTCAAGGAGGCACGGATACCGCACTAATAGGCTATTGCGAAAAGAGGCTACCGATGCTATATGATGTGAGCATGATTTCAGCAAGCGGCACAACATCGGACTCTTACCAAATGTGCCAATCAAATGTAAAGCAAAACTAGAACGAGAGAGTCCATCGACAAGAACGTCAACTAAAGCTCCGATCTGGCACGGCTTATGAGATGCCCAGGAACGGAGTGATGTAAAAGACGTATGATAAGCTAGGTCATAGAGGTCCTGAGGAAAAGTTTTACTATTAGCCAATGTGATCAAGTAGTCGAAGAATGGAGTCTAGGGCTCTGAGGTTACCTGAAGGGAGGGCGCATATGGAGCTGTAATGAGGCGCTCCACCTCGCGCCCAATGAGACTGATATTTTCTTGCATGGCTTTAATTATTCGCCCATTGGGTAACTGTTAGTGGGTATCTCGAATCTATAATTACCTATCGACCGCGAGGTCGTTTATCTGACTACGGAATACTCCGCTCAGCAATGAAGTGGAGAGGAGGAAAATGATACATAGTGGACTGTGTACGGTTACCGTTGCCCCGCCAACTATCTTGGAGTAATCACCGTATGATTACATGAGTCTCTTCCGGTTCTGTATACTACCATGTTACAGTACATAGATCGAGGTTAGAAAATAATAGAGTGACGATAAAGTTAAACGTTTGGGAAGTTCTTTTCTTTCTTTCTTTCTAACATACTACATTCTATATACTGAGGTATTGAAAGAAAACCAAATATGTATCTGGAGGTAAACACAGTGCACAGGTAGCACTCATTGAACTCGCTGCACAATTGCCAAGGTATTTTTCCAAGCGTCGCTTATCACATATGGTGACTAAACATCATTTAAAACCATTCAGAATCTCCTCTGGGGAATCTGGTACCCCAGATAATGAGAACTGATAACATACTTTGTACATACCTAGATGTGGGGGACCCATGCTTAGCACCAGAGGCTGTCCCTGCCAAGCAAAGGGCAATTAGAAGATCGGCACTTCAGTGGGATAAATTCCGCTTAAATTCCGCTATCTCGGACTTTAGCCCGAGAAGTTGAGGACCATGGAGCATGATAACCAAACAACTGATGACAATCGTAGTACTCCGTTTTCCAACGTATATCTCACTCAGGAGATAACACAGCTGCTTATGAACCCCCACTCGGCCGATATCCGATTCCCCCCAAATGCGACTCCTCATCCTTAGTGTCGATGGCGTATGCGTTTTACCGCATAAAGAACAACATTTACCCAGGTGCGATATAAAATGTTGTCGACGTCCCTTGCTATTGAGCTGCGATGGGATTTGACTTATTTCTGGTCACCTTGCAGCTTTCTACCATTGTCGTTCCGTTCAATTGCGGATTTCTTTCGATTCTCGAGACATGCGAGCTCTTCCCCGTCTCACCCGGGGCTTCCCCGCGAATCCCCACGTACTCCATCGCCGACCCACCCTCTTACAGCCGGAACATTTCCAACGTTCGAGGGTCGCTTGTCTGAACAGCTTGAGTGGCAATGGCAAGGGCTATGAAAAGCGCAAGGATACTGGGAGCTCTAAGTCCTCTACGGATCCATCGAACTCTTGGGCTGTGGGTCGAACGCTCCTTGTCTCCGCGCTGGCTGCTGGACTTGGCTATACATACGCAGTCTCAGAGCCTCGGTCGCAGAAATCGAAGCAGCCTCAATATGGATCTACGCAGGACTTGAAGAAGGTATAGAATTGTTTCATTCAGAACACCGGTCAACTTAAACGCCACTGTGCATCAAAAACACAGTTAGCTAATTATTCCTGAATGAACAGGCCGTTACCGAACTGCGGGCCAAGTTGGGCGACGAAGCTATCAGCACGGATGAGGATGATCTTCACCTACACGGGTTCTCTGAATGGTCCAGCATCAACGCAGACAAGCTTCCTGTTGCGATTGCATACCCGAAGAGTACGGAGGATGTCTCAGAGATCGCCAGAATTTGTCACAAATACAAGATGCCAATGATTCCTTATTCTGGAGGTTCCAGTCTTGAAGCCAATTTCTCGGCTGTACACGGTGGCCTGACTATCGACTTCGCGGCTATGAACAAGATATTGGAGCTTCATGAAAATGACATGGATGTGATCGTCCAACCATCTATCCAATGGATGGACTTGAACGAGAAGATCAAGGACTCCGGCCTCTTCTTCCCTGTGGACCCTGGCCCGTCAGCAATGATTGGTGGTATGATCGGTACAAATTGCAGTGGCACCAACGCAGTGAGGTATGGAACCATGAAGGATTGGGTTATCAACCTTACGGTTGTTCTGGCAGACGGCCGCATCATTAAAACACGCAAACGCCCTCGCAAGACTTCTGCAGGCTACAATTTGACAGGCATGTTTGTCGGATCCGAGGGGACACTTGGCATAGTGACCGAGGCGACTCTTAAGTTGACCCCGATTCCAGAGGAGACACGTGTAGGAGTTGTCACATTCCCAACCCTGCGCGACGCTGCATCCACTGCCATGCAGCTTATCCGGAAAGGGGTTCCTGTGCAGTGCATGGAAATTCTGGATGATGTGCAAATGGATGTGATCAACCGTGCTGGCGGTACAGGGAGAACGTGGAAAACGCTACCCACGCTATTTTTTAAGTTTTCTGGCACAAGCGCCGGTGTTCTCGACAGTGTTAGTTTAACCAGAGACTTAGCCAAAAGTAACAATGCCGACTCATTTGAGTTTGCTAAAAATGAACGAGAGGCACAAGATTTATGGTCGGCGAGGAAACAGTCCTTGTGGAGCATGCTGGCGTTGAGAAAGGAAGGTTCGCAAGTATGGTCTACTGATGTCGCTGTTCCGATTTCTAGGCTTCCTGATATTATTGGTATGGCCCTCTGTAAAGGAGGTTTCTATGGCCCTTGCTGATGACAGCAGAAATCACGCAAAAAGAACTGAATAGTCTTGGGCTTTTCGCAAGCATCCTTGGCCACATTGGAGACGGGAATTTCCACACATGTATTCTCTATGACCGTGAGGATCCGGCAGAGGCAGCGCGTGTCGAGAAAGTCGTCCACGACATGGTTGATCGGGCTCTCGAGATGGAGGGCTCCTGCACAGTAACGTACCCCTACTTATTTCATAGCGTAGATGCATGGCTAACATTACTACCCTAGGGCGAACATGGTGTTGGCTTAGGCAAGAAACAGTCTCTCAAGAAGGAGCTTGGCTTAGAGACCATTGAAGTTATGCGCAGTTTCAAGAAGGCTCTTGACCCTGAGTGGCTATTGAATCCCGGCAAGATTTTCGACTTTGAAGATGAATCATGATTCAGGAATAGAAATGCCCCAGACCTTTAAACCTTTCATCGTCTGTAGATAAAATGCAACCATAGACAAATTAGACGAAGAAACAAAACTAATGACTTAATTGGGCTTTTAATCTTGTATGCAATTAGCCAATAAAAATTGGGGAGAACCCGATCTAACTGACGCTAACAAGGGCTGACTCATCGCGGGGCAAATGATTCCAGAGCGATATCGCAGGGCTGGTCTTTACTTGCCACAAGTTCCTTCTTACATTCCTCTATCATTGCTTAAGCTGGTGAGTATTACAGTTCTTTTGGTGTCTCATAGTTAATATTGGCTGAGTTGGAGTACATTAATTGGTTTTTATATCGATTCACAAAGTTTGTGACTCAACAGAGTGTGTACAGCGCTTGCGAAGAATTGCATGATATTTGTCGATCTCATTTGCTTTGTAATGATGCCTGACCATGTAGCGCATCACAAGTGTGACTTACCGCACATCTCTTTTAAGCACTTTGTCACTATTGTCGCTTTTGTACAATTGTTCACATGAGAAAACATCAATTGACCCAAGCGCTAGGTTGACAAGTCATACTCTGACTCATCCAGTTCTCGATCAAGATGGCATCATATCCTAAGAAGAAGTGCGGTACGCAACATTGAACTACTCCTAATAAGTCAACGCCTTACTCACAGTGAATAGGTGTCTTGGGTGCCACAGGCTCCGTGGGCCAAAGATTCATCCTGTTGCTCGCCGACCACCCCTTCTTGGAGCTTCACGCCATTGGTGCATCGCAGCGCTCTGCTGGGAAAGTCTACAAGGATGCCGTGAGATGGAAGCAGTCAACGGCCATGTCCGAGAGACTAAGCAACCTCGTTCTCCGGGATTGCACAGCGGAGCAATTCGCCGACTGTGACCTTGTCTTCTCCGGTCTGAACAGTGATATTGCGGGTGAAGTTGGTATGTGGAATGTTTCTCCAATTGGAAGGTCCGTTACTAATGAGTGTCCCAGAGATGGAATTTATCAAGGCCGAAATCCCCGTCTTCTCGAACGCTAAGAACTACCGCAAGCATCCCTTGGTTCCCCTCGTTGTGCCGACGGTTAACCCTGATCACTTGGATCTGATCCCCCATCAAAGGAAGGAATTCGGCCTGAAGAAGGGATTTTTGGTTTGCAACTCCAACTGTGCTGTGATTGGTATCGTCATCCCCTTCGCGGCCCTTCAGGCGAAGTTCGGCCCTGTCGAAGAGGTCGAGGTCTTCACCGAACAGGCCTTGTCGGGGGCTGGCTACCCCGGTGTGCCCAGCATGGACATTCTGGACAATGTTATCCCTTTCATTAGTGGCGAAGAAGATAAACTCGAGAATGAGGCCCAGAAGATTCTGGGTTCTCTGAATGCGGATGCCACCGCCTTCGACGAGCAGGCTGGTCTTAGAGTTGGCGCTACATGCACTCGAGTGGGTGTTACCGATGGTCATATGGCGTTCGTTTCGCTGCGTTTCAAGAACCGCCCTGGACCTAGCGCCGAACAGGTCGCGCAAGCGATGAGGGAATACCAGTCCGAAGCACAGAAATTAGGGTGCCCTTCTGCCCCCAAGGAGGCGATTCGAGTGTTCGATGAGCCCGATAGGCCGCAACCAAGATTGGACAGAGACATTTCGGGCGGGTACACTGTAAGCGTGGGTCGCGTGCGTGACGGCGCTCAGGGAGGCTATTTCGACCTCCGCTTCGCTGCGCTCTCACACAACACGGTCATTGGAGCGGCTGGATCCTCGATTCTCAATGCCGAGGTTGCTGTCATAAAGGGATATATCTGAACACTATAGAGTTCGAATACATAGCTAATTAGAAGGTCTTCATCACTTTCATAGGTAGCCCATAACAACCTTTAACCACTAGTAGCCAACCCCTGTTCTATATCTTAGTAATCACTCTCAAGTCACGGGGAGGCTTTTCCCTTTCCGGAAATATGATGCTGGGTCCGTTAGGAGCGGGTCTAGATCAAGACTAGCGTGAGCGTGTACACCCTAGCCCTAATTTTCCTATTTAGGCCAAGCACAAACCTCCGCTAAGCGAGTTTTTTGCAAAGTGGATCAGATACCTATCAGGTCGCCAACCTCGTCTGCTTTTTCTCTTTTGCGACACTTCGACAACTAACCGGGTTCAAGTCAACAAAGCAGTCAAGATGCCTCGCGGACCGTGAGTATACCATTGCAATACCTCATTTTGATATACGGTCAACGACACCGCTCTAGAAATTGTGTTTTCAAGGGAGCGGACGTCGATCGTGAGATTGAAGAATCGAAGGGACTCGACACTGACAGTGATGCCAACAGTACCAAGCACCAGAAGCGCCTCAGCGCGCCTTCGCACTGGCTTCTGGACAAAATGTCCGGAACCTATGCTCCCAAGGCTTCCCCCGGTCCTCACAAGCTCCGTGACTGCCTTCCCCTGATCGTCTTTATCCGTAACCGCCTCAAGTACGCCCTTAACGGCCGTGAGGTCAAGGCGATCATGATGCAGCGTCTCATCCAGGTCGACGGCAAGGTCCGCACTGACCCTACCTTCCCCGCTGGCTTCATGGACGTCATCGGCATCGAGAAGACCGGCGAGAACTTCCGTCTCATCTACGACACCAAGGGCCGTTTCACCGTTCACCGTATCCAGGCTGAGGAGGCCGAATACAAGCTGTGCAAGGTCAAGCGTGTTCAGCTCGGCAAGGGCGGGATCCCATTCTTGGTTACGCACGATGCGAGAACGTGAGTGCATACTCTCCACAAGTTCCGTGTCATTCAGTCGTTGGACCAAGCTTTGGTTGATCGGCGGAGGACTGAAGAACTTTTCCCAAATAAACAATGGATACGACTTGCTGGGATCAGTAAGGTATCGGACTTTTGAACTTGGTATGCTAATTATATGACTACAGCATCCGCTACCCCGACCCTGCCATCAAGGTCAATGACACCGTGAAGGTTGACATTGCCACTGGCAAGATCACCGACTTCGCTCGCTTTGACACTGGTGTTGTCTGCATGGTCACCGGTGGACGTAACATGGGTCGTGTTGGTGTCGTCACCCACCGTGAGCGCCACGACGGAGGTTTCAACATCGTCCACGTCAAGGACGCTGTTGACAACACCTTCGCCACCCGTGAGTCCAACGTCTTCGTTATCGGCCAGGAGAAGCCCTGGATCTCCCTTCCCAAGGGCAAGGGTGTCAAGGTATGTCCTCAAACAGTCTTACTCATGTGACCTGGCACAGTAAGCTAATGCATGATATAGCTCTCCATTGCTGAGGAGCGTGACCGCCGCCGTGCCTATGCCATTGCCTCCAACTAAATCTATCCTGGTAGGTGACACATTAGACACTGCATAATAAAAAGCCTTGAAAGCCGCTTGAGACGACTTCTTGTCTTGCTTTGTGGGCCTGTATGACACCGGTTACGATTCTATGATGCGCTCCTAGGAAGAAAAACAATGAATTGTCTACAGGACGCATAATGGGGCTTAACTGTTTCCATTTTCATGTTCCGTAGGGTCAAGCCATAGCAAGCAAAACAGGGACTTGCCTCTTGTTTGATATGATACCTCTAATTAGTCTTGTGCTCAAGTGACATGACATTTTATACCCACAATTATTAGCCCAAAAATATCTGTCACCCACATCGTCCCTGATTGTAGATATTCCGTTGTGCCGGAGGAACTGCAGCATCCATAAAGAGGAACAGTACGATGCGGAGAGGCCCACCGCGGACCGTTCGATCTTAACGTGCCTCCACGCCTTTTCAGGTAACAAATTCTCATCGCCACTTTACCTCTCACATTGACATTGTTCACACGTAAATTCGTCCAACTCAATCTCAAAACCTTCGCGGAACAGATTAGATAAACTAACCGACATGTGGAATGAGCCCACTGCCACCAATTAGAGGGTGAACATTTCATCTACTCCAGTGCGGCCGGGAGAGAGTCGCAAAGACACCTGGATCTATACGAAAAGGGCACAAGTGGGCGTGGAACACGTCGAATTTTCTACAGGTTTTTATACGGTCCTTTTCCCCTCGGTCATGCACCTCCCCGTCCTAGTTGTGCCCTAAGTTTCTTTTAGTATCTTCTTCCCCTCCGTTCAGACCGATCCTCGGCACTATCATATCGACGTAAGCGCGCTGACCATGCAGCAGAAGACAGGAATCACGGGGCTATAGCGCAAGCCCCATGCGACGGTTCTGAACCTTGGTCAGCTGCGTTGGATGGACTGACAAGTCACTCTGGTGGCCGATCATGCTTCACTCCCATTGTTCGATATATGATCGACTGACTGATAGAAAACCAATTAATTTGGGGGAGGGGAAGTCGGGATATGGTCGATCGAGAAAAGAGGAGCTAATAGGAGAGCTTTACCATATCGGGGAACCGTAAACATTTCGAAGCTTGATCTTTGGGATTGAGTTTGCAATTTAGACGGGGACTGACTGTTAGGCTGGATACCGACATGAAAGTATTCTATGTATATCTACTGTCGTAACTCTTGATGGGAACTAGCAGTCGCGGTAATTTGCATTGTCTGTACCACTATCCCTGTTCCTAACTTTAGACCTTCCTACCACTTCCTCTCTTTCCCTTTCTCTGGTTCATGTGGTGAGGTAGTCTGCAAGGGGATGATCTTTTGCCTTGTTGAGTTGTGTGACAAGTGTAAGGTGGAGTATAGTACGACCCTACATACTGTACGTATACAAATAGGTATGTTAGTACCTTGAGTTGCTACATGTGCTCTGCCTGCCCCGTACCGAATGGGCGCTACAGGAATCGGGATATTGTTTTTATGCATGTCACAGGTGATGGGCCAATCTGATTCTTCCTTATCAATAGACGAGCTGCAACAAGGCATGCCTAGGTTCTGTGGTGCTGCGTTCGATAGTTTTGACTGCTCCCGTTTACTATCAAGCAGCTCCAGTCAAGTATACAAGACCTGGTCTGGGCATTTGGCAGACCTGGCTGACCAGGCCCTGTCAAACTAGAAAAAGTAAATAAGATATAAATAAATAAACTCTTATCTGGAGGGCAGAAGAACCGTCTTAGACCAGCGCCACACCTTCTTTCCAATGCAAATGTTATGTATGTATGTACAGCAAGCAAAAGCAAGTCCGTTAACTGCCAACTGTTCTTCCTTTTTCCTGGTTCTCTTTTGCTTTTTCTACGACTCTTTCCTCTTCCTTGCCTTTTTTTGTCATTCTTAATACTTGCCCCATGGCACTCGGCCGGCCCCAGCTGTAGGTTATATGTAGGTTTTATGCTCCATGGTGGCGAGAGGTGAACAGCCCTGGTCACGACACTACTGCAAACCACTGACTCAGGCACTGTTCATATCTCCAGTTCTCCTCCATTGTATGGATTGGGAACAGTGACCTTGTTTCTGGCTAAATACCAACACAGAAAACGTTACACGAGTTTCGGGCAAATGGGACGCCAATTCTCATTCATTGACCAAAAGAGCGGGTCCCCTAGGATTTGCCTTCTTTTCCCTTTCAGGTTTGGCTGGTGTTTGAGACGTTGGATGTGGTCACCCGTGTGGCCGGTGTATTTCCACCTGTAGTTCGAAGAGACGACGTGGAGAGCGCGCAGAGCCTTCCATGCAAGCCAACGCGCGCCATCCCTGATCCCGGACGGTGATTGAGTGTCACGTTGCACATACTCACTATAGTTCTGTTATTGATTTTGGGGGGCACCAAAATAATAAATACACTACTAATACGGAGTAATGATAATGAAAACGGCTCATGGACGGGAAAGTCTCATCGAGCGGGGACTCCGACTCGATCCGTTTCCCACTGCGCCACAGGAACAACATCTATCATCTCGACTTTTACAGGACAAAGTGTGGGAACTCATCGGTAGATGGAGAACCTGGTTGGCCAATGACTCCTTTCCATTCCAACATGGATGTCCTCGGTTGATCACAGCATGTACGGCTATACTAGCCGTTATTTCGACGGCCGACAACAGCCGAGAGTTCCCTCTCCTCTTTTTTTTTTAATTTCTTTTTTTCTCTCTTCTCTTCATGTCTCCACTAGGTGCGTATGTACACGGATGTTGTGCCCAATGATACCCCCTTTAGTAACTTTGGGTTAATGGTGTCAGTCAACCTTCCTGCCTGCCGAGAAGAAATGTAATTTTAATCGTTATCTTTATTTCCTTTCAACGGCTCAGTACGCGGGTACAACGGAAATGCCGCCGGCCCCATGGCTCGTTGCTTGGGAGCCGAATCGGATCGACAGACTACCCCCCGATCATCGGCGATACGCTTCACGAGGTCTCTCTAGTCTACGGAGGATGTACTAGAAAAAGACATGGTCCCGAGTCCTTGGATAATCGGGTGGAAAAGAAAAGGAACAAGGAAAAAAAAAAAGAGGAGCAGCTAATTTAGTCACAGGATTAGCAGTGCTTACTAGCGGTCCCTTTGTTCCACTATGCTCCATAGACAGTTTCTAGCGTGTATTCGCCTGCAGGGAGCTATGGAGCTGAGAAGTGGCGATCCAATTTACCGGTCAGTTCAGGTCAATCCAGGCAGAATGATGCTATAGGACCATCATCTGTCCAATCTATCGTTGCCGTTATCTAGTTAGTATTGATCGTTTCTCGGTTGCCTCGATCCAATCCCGAGCCTCCCATTAGAACCTTAGCAAGTCTTGACTCGACTTCACCGCTACAGTCCTCACAGTCAAGAGCATGAGAAAAAACATTACATGTCGATTGATGGAATCATTGAACCACATCCAGTACAGGTGTAAATCTTCCAGAAAATAAATGCCTACTGCATCCTATTCGGCATCATGCAATGTTTCATGCCGATTGTTGACCGCTTCTCCTTACATCGATCCAATGGTTTTGATTGCCTGCCGCCGTTGGGCTTTCCCTTATTGCTATCGTTATTATTACCCTTCTGAATCAGTCTAACTTTCGTGGAGTCGTTGTACTTTATGAGGAATGGTGATCCTCCAGTTTGCCTATGTGGAGTTCTTCGTCCTTCCGCGTCTTCTTATTCCTTTTAGCTTTTTGTTTTGTTTTGTTTTTATATTAATGTATTTTCTATATAACTATTTTGTGTAAGATTTTCTTGATAATTTTTGCCTGTGTGTGGCTCAAAACTTACCGGACCTCTCATACTCACTCTGTTCAGGGGCTGAGTTGTTAATCATCGAATGCTTTACATATATTGCCTCTTGATTTTCACGATTGATTGATTGATCGACCTGGCCCACTTGGTAGCTCCAGGCTTTCCTTGCTTTCCAGCTTCTTAAAATTTTTAGCCCTTCTATGGCCAATCTGTGTTTCTGAGTCTAACCTGGATCCCGGGAGACCCAGTGGTTTGGAACAGATCAGCCCCCGTCTACGTTGTCTTTTCTTTATGATGCGCCACCTCCCGTCATATAGCTCGTTTATACATGAAAGCTACTACAGGCATTAGGTCCATTTAGTTTTCTCGTGAATTGAACGTGGCAAGTCTGCAGAATTCAGCTGGTTGGGGCTTGGAAAGATAATGCATTAGAGGCGAATAGAGAACAAAACACTTTTTTTTTAAGCAAAAAAGAAAGGAAAAAAAGAAAAGAATAGAAAAGAAACAGAAGCCAGGCGAATACTGGTGCATTAAAAAAAATATAAAAAAGCCAAGTGCCTGGACCCTCATTTCCGCCTACTGTCTGTTCCAGATATTCCCCTCAGCATTTACCTAAGACGGACCAGTCAGCCTGCAGCGTGGCTGCTCTCTTGATCTCGTCCTTGAATCATTCCTGCCCCATCACCATATTGATATATTAGCTTTGATGTCTTCCTGTCCCATATTGCCCTAGGCTCTGCACCGGCTTGTTCGGCACATACTTGTACGCCCTCAGTATAACCCCTAATCTCTCGTCCTCTAGTTCTTAGTCTTGTGGCGGAAATAGGCGCCTTGTCTCGGGAATCACTCAGCTGGTTGTACGCCGTGACGGCCCAACTGGAGTAATTAAAGAACGGAAAGAGGTATCGATACTAGCTACCCAATAGTCGCTCCACTGTGGAAACTATTATTCCTGTCATCCTGCTTAGGTATCTTTTCCTAACTCGTATACGGTGCCAGACCTTGGTTTCATCACCTGTGGTCTTCATCTTATCTCCCGAGAGGGGTGGCTTGTCTGGTATCCCCTCCATCAACAGATGGATGTAACGGCGATGTCCGGACAGTCGAGCTTTCCATCTCTGTTCCAGTCGAGTGCCGAGATACCCCCGTTCTTCGTGACATATCGTTGGTGGGAGGATGAAGCAACGACGGTGCTGTGGGCGTTCGACGTGGAGGAAATCAAACGAATGATCCAGTATGGTCTCTATCGCGACGAGAACCTGCCACGAAGTTCTCTGCAAAATCGAAATGCATCAACCGTGGACAACTTCCTTCTCACGCTGATTCAACCACATGAGAGGGCATACATCGCCAACCTATCACATATCCAAAAGGTCGAAGAGATCCTCCGCCGATGCAAGACCAACAGCCCTTCACTTGTAGCTTGGAGCTGGTTTCCGCCCCACGCGGATCATGACCAGGACGCTGGCACAATTGCGGATGCCATCGATGCAGAAAGCCATCTGCACTTCACTCGAATCTCGTTTGAAGAGGTCGTCCGTTACTCTCTGGGGTATCCTGTAGCCTCCGTCGAATGGTTCTTTCAACAGCATACCGCTTTCTATATCCACCTACTGAATCATCTCAGTACGTTTCCTGAGGAGCTGTCGAGGTATGCGGAAGTTGAGATAGTAGGTGGCCAGACTCCCTGTGCACTATTCAGCCCTCCGCATCATACAGCTAACTGGGTCATATAGAATCTTCGGGATAGGAGCCCTTTCGCCCACCGCGTGCTGCTCCATTGCTTGCTCACCCTGCAATCAGGAGGGAATTATGAGATACCCAACACCACCCCAGGCTTCGACTTCATAGCAACCCCAATCCAAGGCCTATTCAAGACCTTCCAACCCAGCCTCTCATCAATATTAAAAGTGCTCTCCGTCCTGCGCGTCCGCTTCCAACGACAATACGTCCACGCACGAACCATGAACTGGAGCTTACCCTTCGACATGGACTTCACATTTTTCGAAAACCTAACCGGCTCAACATCAGCTGAAGACTTTGCCCGCACCCTAACAACAGTCGACGAGCGTAGCTTCTCCGTCCTCAAACCCCAAAATGTCATGGCAAAGGACGCAGTGCTCACAAGACTTCTCACAGACTGGGAAACGCTCAGCATAGCCGTCTGGGAATGCTGTACCGCACTCCCAGACATGATACCCTACATCCAGGACTGTGTCCAGGTAAGTCCCATTCCAATACCTTCCAGGATTCTGCTAACGGAGAGGGGTGGGGTTGTAAGTCTCTTCTCGTCCTTCGAAACTACCACTCATTTTCCGCGATCATCACTGGCCTCCGGAAGTATAGCATTACCGATTCGGTCATTAGCACGAATGGGGCCTCGGCCGTTATGTCTTTGAACCCGATTGTTCCGTCTGATTTGGTGTACCTCCTCGCGCCCTACCAGAATTATATTGCCTACCGGCGGCATTTTCAGGTCGCGCCGGGGATCCCGTGTCTTATTCCTCATATCAGGGAGTATCAACAGCAGGGCCAGGCGGCTTTACTACAGATGTTTCAGAGAATGCAGTCGAATATGCGGTAGGCGTGCTCATATCGGAGATCTAGTATCTTCGCTTGGATACATAAGGTAATGGAGGAGCGTGATGAGGATTTGAAGCGTACATTGGATGTGAGACGATTGCATTGGACTTGATAGGGTAATAGGATTTGTAGTAAATTGGCGCTGGATTCCTTTGTTCGAGCAGGTTTAGTCATACATCATTGGTCCATAATTCAATACTACTATATTTGGTCACACTACAGCCGCATCTTTTTCTCTTTTGCTTCTTCTTCTTCTTCTTCTTCTTCTTCTTCTTCCTCCTCCTCCTTCTCCTATTTAAAAGCGCCATTAATACACCCTTTGCATGTACACTTACGGCCAAATAGGTTCATGTCGAGTGAGAAGATCAAACGATTCTCATTTCATAAAGCGTTATCCCAGCAACCAGTACCGAGATCGCATCATACCCGTAAAATACCTTCTTATCACCGCCGAAAACACGACCATTCACCAGATCAATGGATATTAGCCGAACCACAACCACCACAACAACAGCGCAGTCTAGCCTAGCCCCTAAACTTTCTCAAGAAACCCTCCATAACCCAACAACCAACACCCCCCGGCCCCCAGCAACCCGAGCCACAACCCTCTGCACTCCCAAAACAACCGCCAACACACCCCACCCCTCCCTAGCCAACACATAACCCACCGAAACAAGCACACCCACCCACCAAAGACAAGAAAGCACCACCAACCCCAAAAGCACAGCAACGACAATCTCCGCCCCCCACCGATTACGCATCCTCGCCGCCGCAAGCCGCCGCTCAGGCCCTCTTCTTATTAACCCAGGTCTTTGGCGCCTTGGCATACCCGAACACCCCGAGTAAATACAACACCCGATTCACAAACATAAACACCGTCATCCCAACGTTGCCCCAGGTGAGCACGTTCTGCCACAGCCAGGGGTTGACGAGGACGTCCCAGCCGATGCCGCGGTAGGTGGCGTACAGGTGGTTGATGTCGGAGAAGCAGTAGATGAGGACGTAGTTGCGGAGGACTTTGGGGTCGTTTGTGGTGTAGAGGGTGAGGAAACTGAGGAAGCCGAGGACGGCGTAGATGTTCCCTAGTTGGCCGGCTAGAACGAGACTGTGTGGGTGGACTGTCGCTGGGGGTGGGACGTTGGGGGTTTGGTCTGTGACGAATTTCTGGAGGTCGAGGAGGGGGTAGATGTAGCCGCCGAAGCTGGTATGGTTTTGTTAGTTTTGGTTTTGTGTTTCTTGAGAGGGAGGTGAGGATTAGGAGGGAGTTATGGGGGTTGTTATGGTTGACGATACCTACCAGGACAAGGGCTCAAAGACCGCAAAGAGAAAGTGTGGCCAAGCGGGAAAGCGAGCGGCCATTGTGACGACTGTTTTTTCCTTTCTAGAAGGACTGGGGGGAGTAGTGAATGTGGTTAGAGATGTGGTTAGAGGTAAGTGGAAGGGACTGTCGCGTTTTTGAGAAAGAAATGAGTGAAGTTAAACGGAAGGTGAGGAATAGGGTTATTTTTCAGGTTGAAAGGAGGGACCGGAGTGAGAGAATAGTAAGTACGGCATAAGTGGGAAAGCTTAAGTGAACTAGTTTCCCAAACTAAATTGACCCTTGAGCAGCCATGAGTTGCTTTGCACCATTATGTCCAGGGATTTAATTAAGATGGGCTATCACCGCACCCACACACTCCTGAAGCCGGCCAACGTACTACTCGATTAGGAAAGTCTGGAGCAGCTCGGCGTGGGGGCCGTGCTGAATCAGCGGATGCACGTGCCACCGGGGCAGGATGACGACGGGGCATCACTCCGCCGTCATCATCATAACACCTCCAAGTTTTTTGTCCAACTATAACTTCAGCTTTCTCCCCCGATCAAAATGTATCAGGATATAGATGCAAAATGGCCGGTGTGAACAAGTCCACTGTCGCTGTCGTACTCACTAACCCTATATGTTCCATACCCCTGATGGGGTAATCACAAACAATGGATGCAAACGGCACTTTTGCCCGGTCTTTCGATGAATCCCTGATCCGTGAACTACCTCAGTTGCAAAGCCTCCGCATCGCGCCTCTCCGCCAACCGGTCTCTTCCCGTATCCTAAGCATCCCCTCCCCGCTGGAACCAAATGCCAGTGGAGTCCGGGAGTCTAATTCCATCACCAAAACAAATAATTCGGCGGGAGTTCTGCCCGGCCGTAATGACTCCGCTGGGGTGACGGAGAGCGTAAACGCGGCGCGGGCAAAGAAAAATGACCGCCCAGCGGATACGCTCTCGAGCCTGCAACCTCTTCCCAAGCCCATCCTGCCGGAATTCGTCAACCTCCGCGCTCTGGAACGATTCCCCTATTCCTCGTTTGACGATGACTCCCATACCCGCAAACGCCGACGGTTGGACGTCCAAGCGGATTCCTTTGGCGAGCATCTACAGCTACCCATTCCACAGGCACAAAAGGAGCAGCGACCGCCCCCGTTTGGGCCCTTCGCGATCCTGAATGGCTTGAATGAACCCCCGCCCAATGCTGCTCTCCTCCCTCCAATTGAAGCTGGCTCCATCACCCAGCTTCTGACCAAGCCTTCCCGAGATGGTTCTTTTGTGGAACCCGCATTGCTGACTACTAATACTGCTGTAGAGAGCCAAATTGGGGAGAAGCGAGAGGGAAGAATTCACGAGATCTTGGATTCCCCTGTTGGCGAGAAAGCCGTTGATGTCGATGAGGCCAATGCTGAAAGTAGCCTTTTCGACGACGCAACTACTGAACCGGTAGAAAGCGGGAAAGGTGCTCCTCAGACTGGTGCTGATGCTCGACCGTCTGCTGACAACGAGCCGATGTCCCCAAAGACGAGAGGTCGTTCCCGCAAGAACCTCCGTAAATGGACGGAGGAGGAAACAACAGCTCTGCTGCGCGGCGTTGTTAAGTGCGGAATTGGCAACTGGACAGCAATCTTGGCGCAACCTGAGCTCAAGTTCAATAAGCGAAGCGCTTCCAATCTCAAGGATAGGTATGGTATCACCTGTCACTCAGTCGAGGAAGAATAGACTGACAGGAGCCTAGGTTTCGCGTCTGCTGTCCTTGGGCTTATAAGTAGGTTTCAAATGTTATTGTCTTATCTGACCCCACCTTCTAATCCTCTGAAGAGCCACCGATCCCAACGAGGCTACGAAGAAACTTCGTGATACCCTAGCCGATGCACTTTCGCGGTCTGAAATAGAGAATACCGATGGGACCCCTGGGAAGATCCGCCTTCCACACCCGTGGCCTACTGCAACTGCAGAGCCATCACCCGGAGGAATGTCAACCGGCAGCTCGCAGGAGTCTTTGTCTTCTAGCAGTAATACCCCGACCGATGAAATTGAGCTCAAGGTTTCGGATTCTCCGGCCAAACAAGGCTCAGGCAAGACCGTACCCACCCTCTCTACGAAATCGAAGTCTACCCTGGCATCCCTTGGCATCCCGGAGCCGCATTTCACCATGTACTCCCGTCGTCGCTCCCGACGTCCATTCACTGGCACCGAAGATGAAGCTTTACTGAAGGGCTATGCTGTACATGGGTTTCAGTGGACGCTAATTCAACAGGACAAGCGGTTGAACCTCGGCCATCGTAGAGCGACCGATCTACGAGATCGGTTTAGGACGAAATTTCCGCACGCGTATCGGGATGGCGGCTCCGTCAGTGGGAAATCATATAATAACCCTGAAGAGTCCGGCCTAAAAGATGGAAAAGACCGGGCGTCCGATAGCAAGCGAAACTTGCAACCCACCAAACAACAAACAGGGAGCCCAAACGGCAAACCCGATAGCTTCGAGCAGTCCACACTAGGGCCGATTGATACTGCCCTTGCCCCTCCCGCTCCACCGCAGGGTCTCGACAGCTTGTCGAGTGCCCCTTCCACCACAGTCTTCCCGTTCCCGTTGGATGAGAATTCTACCAATGCGTCAGGCGTGGACGCATCCTGGGCAGACAATACGCTGGCGCCGATGGTTTGGGACGAATTGACCTGACTACGATGCAAGCCTTCCCATACTCTCCCTTTCTCCCTTTCGCTAATACCTTCCTAGCTATGGCGAAGGTATATTTCATAGTATTCCCTTTATTTCTTACGTATAATTCTTTTTCGGGGTTTTACATTCCGTTATGATGCTTGCTATCAACATACCCACTTCACGCGACAGTTTCTTACATGCTACGCCGTATGTGGTTCAGTAATGTTTAGTACCGGTGGTGACTACTCAAGCAGAGCCAGGCCTCAGGCCTTCATCTCCTATTTTCTGGTTCGAATTCGGAGCGTTCTATACTTTTGGCTACTCCCATATAGGCGATACCATGTACACGATAATGGACGGGCAAGTAAAAAGTACCAACAGGGACAACAAAGATGATCTTCATATAAATCGTCGTAACTCACAAAAATGGGATATGGAAGGAGATTGAAATCAGTATGCCATGTTCGCCTTCGAAAACAATAAGATGAAGCTGAACGCTGTTTTGCGTGGGGAATCCGTCAAAAAAGGACAGACAGACAACGTGACAGGAAATATGCAGCGATGACAAGAGGGAAGGAAGAAGAAAAAAATGCGTAACTTTAGACAAGTCACCGGCCTCAAACCAAATCCGCAGAACGGGAAAAGTGACCAAGGGACAAGAAAAGCCCAGCACAGCTGGTCCGAAATATCCCATCCCAACAACAAAGATCAAATCCCGTACCTCACTCTACCAAGCATTGCGGTCCCAGTTCGGATCTAGATACCAGTCAGCATCTGTAACCAACTCCAAACATCACCTCCCCACACATAAACCAAGAGAAGGACAAGTAAGGAAAGAAAGAAACAAACCCTGTATAAAACTCGCCAAAACCTTACTCCCCGTCTGCAAAAGCGGATGCCCCGCAACAATCTGCAAAAACCGCTGCAACCCCTCCCTCCGATGCTCAATGACATCGTCACTAAACCGGTTCGTGAAGACCTTTCCGGGCAACGGCGGAATCGTAACCCTCGTGCTCTCGCGCTCGAGGATATCGCGGAAGTATTCGAAATCGGAGTAGCGGCGGCGTACGATGGAGTGCTTTAGTTTGAAGGCGGGGATGTTGGTGCGGCAGACGATCTCGTACGAGGTGTACATGTTTCGAGATGTGCCATGGGTTTGGGGGTTTCGGACCTGTCGGTTTCATTTACTTAGTTTGATCTGGTTGGGGGGATGAGTTGGGATGGGCTTGCGATGGGGGATGGGCAATGAACAATTGGCTGTGTGGGTTCGGTATATTTTATAATGGGGGGGGAAGGGGATGGAGGAAAAGGACGAACGAACCTCAATTTCGAGGAAATTCTCCGGTGGACCGTAGATTTCCTCGAAGGTCTGCTGTCGCGACTCCGGGACGGCCTGCATCGTGAACGGGGATACTGGGTAGATAGTAGGTGACCTGCTCTCGTGGAAACTAGGACGAGAATGTTGATTAAGGTGGGGAGGGACCGCGGGGAAGCTTGAGCCGCCGGATCGAAGCGACACACGTGCCTCCTTTTGCCAATGGCCGGGGAAATGCCGATTAAAGTGGAAGAGTCGGGCGCTTCTTATATGGTCGCTGACGACTTATTCGGAGGCCGGTGAGGGTGAGATGCAGTGGATGTTGGTGGTTGGTTGCGCGCATTCGAAGAAGGAATGAATGAATTTCCAGGTATGACGACGACTCAATCACAGTTGTTTAGCGTCGTATTCGTTTCCGCGTATGGTATGGTATCTTAGTCACTGGGCACTTTAGTGGGAAGGGGAAAGGCGGATTGTTGTTCCGCTCCGCTGTCAGACGGGGTCATGTGATTGGCTCTCTAGATGGCTGGGGAGGATTTATTCTCCGACGTGATGGTAGGGATCCAATTGATTATTTCTTTCTGGTGAAGGATATCTTAGTAGGGATCATATAGACATTACAGATCCGAACCTTATCTTACTATTAATACGGTTATTTCATGTTGCACTTCAACAATATCGTTGACGTAACCTTGAAAAGCGAATCTAGCCCTAAGTCCCTCGACCGCAAGAGTACCTTGATTACGCCGGATATAGATTCTGCACAGTACTTTTTATATACTCTACGCCCTGGCCACTCAGTTATTAATACCCTTGATCTTCAACATATAGGCAGCTACCCACCGCCTCTTCCTAGTAAGCTGGGATTGGCGGCAGGCTGTCCGTATGAATGCTAACAGAGAGATGAATAGGCAATAGTAGCTTGGTCGGTGATACGAGCGCTACACAAGTTACTATGTAGTAGTACATATAGATAATTACCCAGAACATTCATCTACTCGCCGTAAGTAAAAACCATTACTTTGGCATATGAACCAGCTAAACCCCAAGCCTCATACTCCTAATCCACCATCCTTCCTCCAATGGCTCCTAGCATCTATCAAGCCACAGCCGACGCAGCTTATATACACAAGCCAACGTAGCACTAAGCTATCCTTCTAGTCAATCTGTCCAGCAGCGCTATTCTTTCAATCAACTGAGGTTGTATGACATGAGTATGCCGGCTTAAACATCGGCAATGGGCCATGGCTATCCCCAGAGATACATGGAACACTCCAATAGTGCCCTTATCCCAGTTCTCAATTCAATCTCGACCGTCACCCAATCGAACCGAGTTCTACAACAAGCTGCCTCTCGCTCCTGGCTGGACAGAGTACTAACAGTGAAAATGCCAATGACTACCCGATGCCTGAAACAGATCCTTTTATTCCTCGGTTTCTTCAAGCCAATTTTTCTACCACCAATAATCACTCAATGGATCCTGATCCTTCGGTTATTCACCCGTCTTCTACTGCCAGTATGAATACAGCTAACCCTCAACCAACTAGTGGCGCTAACGTCTACCAAGGCGCATATTTACGACTTCCGACCAACTCAAAGCATCGGTTTTGGGACGTTGTCGAAGCACAAGGCAACCAACCTACTTGCCCAGGACCACACGATTTTTTATTGTTCCTTTTAGTCAGAACATGTTCAACTAGATACCGTTATTGAACCCTCCGACCGACTGTCACCGTCGAGGCCCACCAACTGCTATTGCTGATGGCACCATAGCCCTCCATGCTAAAGCTACCACTCCTGCGCCGGATGTGCCAGACTATGACTTAGGTTGCAGATTACAATTGGCCCTTCAATCTCAACACTTACAATTCCGTTCCAAAGGATCTCAACGAGCTCTTACCAAGCAACCCCGTTCTGAACCGAGTGCACAAAGACGACTGAACAAAGACAGGCAACGCCGTGGTTCTCTAACCGACCTGGGTGTCCATATAAGTAACTGGAATAATATGTGCTGTTTGCAGCCAGTATCTATCTTATTTATGTCATAGATTAGTTCATCAACCTGCGTGCCGAGGACAGCGTACAGGTTCTCGTAGAAGAATATTCATACATGCAAACGCAACTATTGAGGGCCAATGATCGATTAAGAGATATTACAATTGACGAAATTGGTTCCACCTACCGAAGTCTATACAACGCAAATCCTCGAATTGACGGTCTTCCTGCAACGCATCAAACTCCTCTACAAGAACGTTTTATTCCTGGTACCCGCCCTCCAGATTTCACAAACTTCATGTACAACTGCTCGGATGAAAATTTCACCAGAAGAATCGGCGTCCGATACCACACACATCTGCAGTGTACACCACGGTGGTTTACGGGTGGTACACCACTACGTTGCACTTAACGCAGCAACGATAAAAATGAACTATCCTGTGCGAAGACTTGAGCCCATACCCAATAAAATCAATAGACCGACCCTTAAACTTTTCTTCAAAGCGGATGCAGCGAACGGGTACTCGGCTATCCCATTGATGAGAGAACACCATATATGGCAGCGTTCAATACCATTTATGGCCAGTATTGTTATTTGCGAATGGACCAGGGGCTCAATGGAGCAAACCCAGTAGCAAACTTTTACAAAACCTTCCACCGATAAGAGCTACACAACACCGAGATACATGTACAAAGACGTACTACATAAGGCTACCATACAACAATTCCTCGTGCTCAGAATTTTATTAAACAAGGCAAGCTGAAGGTTTAGGGGCAGATGCGGCACTAAGACTGAAATAATCTAATCAATCATTACAAAAGCCCTAGTATAAGATAGCGGATCGAGGAGGCGAAGATAGACGAATTCCAATGGCAGCTAGATCCCGCACGATTCGGACAGCAGGATGATTGATGAACGTCTCCTTGAATTCGATGACGAGTCCGATACCCCGCTGCCGGACTATAAAGACCCGCTGCTAGACACGCTTCAGTATAACGCGTTCCGCAACTGGGATATAGAGCGGCACGCCTCCTGGGCAATCAAAGGAATGTTTAAGGAGTACACTTACCTGACAGGCTGCGAGCTATCTCCCAGGTGGGTTGTTTTGCCGATTATCCAAAGCCGCCTAGTCCGAAAGACATCATTCTCTCTTAGCACACAAGACCGCCCCCTTGGATGACTTTACAGCCTATCCATTGGGTCTGCCGGCACATAAGCTCACGCCCGCATTGCACTGACAGTCTTATTGTACTATGGGTACTCAAAGGACTAGAAGACTCAACTCAGCGGCAGAGGACTGAACATGGTCTCAACAAAGGGCCGTGACTACGCGTTCTGGTTTGCTAGAATTTAAATACAGCTGACTATACAACATATGACACCTTCCAATCCATTTGTTAGAACCCAAGAACCGAGTTAGGATGAGAGCAACCTGACCATCCGTAAGGAGTTTCAACAGACTATGCCAGCACTAGTACAGGGAATGAAAACCGTACTCAATCAGAGTCAACACCCAGCTCCCAGGAACACGAATCGCTCCGGTGGAAGAAATGGTTCGTCAGTTATGGTTCGGCAGCCCTGAGCAAAATCCAGGACGGTCCCCAACGTCGTCTGCTTCGAATGCAATTAAAGAGGCCACTACTCTAACAACTGCCCAAACAAAAGATTAGCGAATCGAACTTCGGCCAGTATTCTTAGCCGCTGATGCCATCCGTGATAAGCCGATCCACAAGGATCAAGACCTTGGCAACATCCGTGGACAGTGACCGCTGCCGTTCCATGTAGCCAGTTCAAGCTGCGGACCAAGCAAGTCTTTATGACGCCCGAGTACAACAACAGTTTGAACAGAAACACAACAGATGAGATTCGGAGGCTAAAGACGAGATTCGAGAGCTACAAATGCGAATTGTACATCTCCGGAACCAACTTCTCGATCTCCAAGAACCGAATATCGAAGCAAAGGATACCGATGAGGATGATTACCTAGGACCACTACAAGGTCACAAATCAAGGAGGCTGAATACTATCGTTTTCTTTTTACCTCTGTTTCCCTAGATTCTCCTTCTGGTGATATCAGTACTGCCATCCTTCCCCAGTGGAGGGGGATCTGGTCTGGTCACCGCGTACTCCCAAATTTTACACCGTCGATTACAAGCCAAAAAGGAATTACAGCCTAGCCCGATCCGTGACAAAAGAAAAGATACAGGACCCTATAATCTAGAAGCAGAGCAGCCTCGGCAAGACATTAACAGCGCTTCTGGATATCTGGTGCAAGTCAATTTTGCCCGCGGGCGAAATCAGTACGGACAAGCCAACACTCATCGTGTGTCCACTAGCTCTGGTGGATACTTCACTCATCAAGATTACGCAGAGATTTGGGACAGGTTTAACAATTTCCTAGTCTGACAAAGCCCGAAAAAGTCGAGTACCGCTCGGAGAATCTGTCTTTCTTGTACACGAAGGTCGTCCATGGTGAGCGGTATTCAAAGGATATTACGTTCTCTAAATAGACAAGATTTGGCGCAAGTCTGCCCTTGGATAACCTAAGATACTAGAAGACTTAGTATCTTCTGGTTTCTTCCAAAGGAATTCAGCATCTATATACTTAACGGTTTACTTCTCCCAGAGAACTTTACCTCGCCTCCCGAAGTACCGATAGTTGACGAGCCGTTACAAATTCTGGTGCAAGTTGATATGGTGTTGAACTTTTCCTATTACTCTGATGAAGGCCGCCATGCATGCATTGCAGCCGTTATACGGGGCAACTACTACCGCGGGATCAGTTCACTCAGCCTGAAGCTAAGCAGCCACGGTGTCCAACCGTGGTCTTTTTCTACTACACTGGGGATAGACATACGTCCTTCACGAGCATGAAGCACTCGTCTAGAAACCTGCAAAGCTGACAGCAGACTTGGTGACATGTTTGCATCTCCACATCCTAGGAACCATAGTCTTTCATTCCTGATGTTTCTTCTAAGCTTGTTTAAGGTATTCTTGAGTAGCAATATACTGCTCTCGATAGAAGAGATCACGGTCCTTGGTTGAGTCTCAAGCATGCACATGCTCCCAATATTGTCCTTCAAGATATGTTAAGAAAGCCAGAGAAGGAAAGAAAGTGCCATATGATTGCAACCAACTAAACTAACACTATGGCCTAACAAGAAGAAATATCATTGCATTCGATTAACATACTTCGATTCTCCCCAAACAAAGCCCTAAGTCTATCCTTCAAATATAATGCCCTAGAACTCACCACAGTCCCATGTAATCCTCCTCATACTCATCCGGAAAATCATAACCCGGCTCCTCCATATACCTATCGCCCATGTATCGCACCCTCTTGAGCATACTGAGGCACAAACGGCGGTCCTCCAAGCCCCGGACCCGGTCCAGAGAAGCCCAGAGACAACTCTCTCTCATGCTTGATATTCCTCCCAGGTTCCGGCTTCACCTTAGGCCCTGATTCATTCCTTGAGCCTGAGTTCCTCTTAACCCCCGTCTTCCGTCCTGTCTCCTTCCCCCCAACACTAAGATTAACATCCACCCTCGCCCCATCAGCCCTCAAAACCCCCTCCCCACCGGCATCAACCGAAGCAAAAATAGCAGCAGCCCCAGCCAACACCGCATCCCTCTTCACAGACCCAGAGCTACGACCAGGCTTTCCCCCTTTCTCAACCCTCCCTGTATGCTTCCTCGCCGTAGCGGTAGCGGTAGCCCTAGCCCTAGCCGTATTCCTCCCCTCCATCTCGGTCCCCCTCTCCACTCTCTTCCTCTCCGCCTCCCTCGCCTCCCACTCCCTCTCTTAACCCCCTCTCAATCCGCCTAATATACCCCGGAACAACAAGTTCTCCCGCATTAAGCCCCTCCAACAACCTCATAGCAGCCGTCCCCTTGTGACTCGTCGGCGGAAGTCCATAATGGATAAGTTGGGCCCGGAACCAGTGAGCTGGCTGTTCGGAGATGGATGTTAGAGAGGAGAAGAGGACGTGGAGTTCGGGGATTGTGGCGCGGGGGTGGGGGTGGTTATTTT
>MBFL02000417.1:8171-28710 GCA_001696595.2 Aspergillus hancockii | reverse complement strand
CCCTCCTAGGCCCCTACCCGTCCCCCCAACGCCCAGCCCTCTACAAATCCCCAATAGGCGGCATCGGCACCCTCGAGCTCAGCCAGAACTTCACCAAGGACCGCAACACAATCCGCATGGGCTTCGAACCAGTTCACTACACCGCAACAACAGGCGAAGACCCCTGCAACCAGCGCATCATGAACGAAGCCCTAACGCGTCTCAAGCGACTGAGTCCCAACATCGACCTGGGTATCTATCACGCGCTAGTTGGTATTCTGACAGTTTCAGACGCTGAGGTCGAGATCCTCCGCCAGAACGGGGCTCTAGCGAATCAGCCGACCAAGTCCCAGCATGTGCTTGGTATCGATATGCGGGACGGCGAGATCCTGGTAAAGATGTACCTCTACCCACAACTGAAGGCCATAGCTCGGGGCCGAACGGTCTCAGACCTCATATTCAGCGCCCTGGCCCAGACCGCGCGGGGTGAACTATCTCGCAGCGGATGTCTCTCCGTTCTGGAGTCATTTGTCGCCGAGACGAACCCAGCAACAACGCCCGTTACCTTCCTCTCCTGTGACCTGGTCGAGGCCAATCGGGCACGATTTAAAGTATACCTAGCCGAGTTCCAATTCGGCATGGAGTCGCTTTCGCGGGACTGGACGCTCGGGGGCAGATTGGACGATGGGGAGACGATGAAGGGGCTAGAGATGCTAAGGGAGTTATGGGGTGCGTTTAATCTTCCGCGGGGATTGAGAGAGGCCCCCAAGCCTGGCGATTCGCCTGTTCGGCTGCCTTTTTTGTTTAATTTTGAGATGGGGGTTGGGAGGGAGGTTCCAAGGTCGAAGGTTTATTTTCCGTTGGCGAACGTGAATGATCTGGACATTGCGAATGTTTTGACGGAGTTTTTTGAGAGGTATGGGTTTGTTGGGATTGCGAGGAGGTATGCGGAGGATTTGGTGGAGTATTTGTATGTCGCTTCTCCTTTCTCTTTTTGCTCTTTTTTCTTGATTGGGATTGTAAATGTGGGATGGGATGCTAATGGTTTTATAGTCCGGGTGTGGATCTTAAGGAGAGTGTTGCGCTGCATGCGTGGCTGTCATTCTCTTATTCGGAGAAGACGGGTCCTTATTTGACTGTTTACTATCAGTGGCCGGATAGCTTCAGTCAGGGATACTTGACTGCTGTCAATCCCTGAGGTGGTCTTACACGACTTGGCGGGTAATGGGCCCTGATGGAGTGGCTAAAGAGGCTCATGATATACTAACTATAGGCTCAGTATCGAGCGAAATGCACCCAGAGTCTCTATGGCTCCTTTCAAGAAGTGAAAATAAATATGTAGTTATGTCATTATTGATATACTTATGAAAACTCCAAATTGTCTTTCATCGTCTATATTCTCTTCCAACTACAGGCAACTATGTTGACTTCCAAATCTGGTTAACTTGCCTTTTCCGGACCTGTACATATCATTAGCGACCTGTGCAGTATCAGAAAGAGAAGCGCAGAACTTACCATGGGTGACAGAATTGTCACTCCCACAGCCAGCGCCACAATCGTCAGGAGCAGCTGGAGTTTCGAGAATCCCTTGCCAAGGATATCGAAGGCCTGACTAGGGGTCGCTCGGGTAGCGAAGATATCACCACCAAAGACGAAGATCAGACTGGTACTTTCTAATAGTGTAGGGCTCGAAAGAATTTTCTTGATTCCCGCAACATTTCGCGCGTGAGAGAGATACCATTTGCCATCGAACTCGAGGACGGGGTTGTACTTGAACAGACCCTCTTCGGCCTCAGTAGCCGTCGGGTCGCGCCCGACAGGCCGACGGGCATCCAGGACTGGCCGGGGGATACCGATCAATGAGTTGGAAGACGGGAGGGTGCAGAGGAGTTGGCGGGTGGTGATACCCTGGCGGGTTTGAGTCACAGCCATGTGGGAGATTGGCTCTGGGATGATAAAGGATTGAGACACGACATGAGGAAGGGGAAGTGCGTCGAGGCTGGAGTAGTTGGATGCAGAGCCAAGCGGACCGCGGTCATTAGGAATGGAAGATTCGTAAAGCTCGGAAATCACCAATTGGTAGCCCTTGGGGTCAGAGGGGTCGGAGACGTCGCCCCAGAAAGAGTACGCGAACCAGTTCTCTGACATAGCTGAAGCAATCGGTTGTGTGGTATCGACTCCATTTTGAGTGCTGGCATGGAGGATCTTGCCGGAGATTGCATCTAACAGGTAGAACGAAGCCGAGTTCTCACCCACGGCGGTGACAAGAACCAAATTGGGATTCAGATACTTGTACAGAACAGATCGATCGCCTAGGACCTTACCAATCGACGCCACAGGGTCGTGAGCGGGCCGAGAAGTAGCATGGACGATCTTCTGGCCTCGTGGGGGTTGAAATCCCCAGACAGGGAGCTTATTGTTGTCAGAACTCCACCCCAGGATGCGAGTATCACCGCCGAGAGTCACAAAGAACCCAGGGCGATCCACGGACTCCACAGGCGTGCCATTCTCGCTAATGCCAACGATAAGCGGAGTGGGAGAGTCATTCAGGATTGCGATAGAGCGAAGTTTGGTAGTGGCCGGGTTGCGCTCGATAATCTCTCCAGAGGCAACGTTCAGTGTGACAGAGCTGCCGTCGTCTACATAAACAGTGGCAGTACCTGGTCGAGTAATCACCGCTACAGGATCCCAGGTTTCCGTTTCCGCGGCCTTCACGCCCCAAGAAACAGTGCCGTGGTTGCCGCTATCAAGGGCGTAGACCCGCCCATTCTCAGTAGCAACAATCACTGGTTTATGGATTCCAAAGCTATCGAGATTCGTAACCTCATCAGTCACGAAGCTGGTGAGGATGCGCTTCGGCAGGCCCCTTAGCCAGTCTGGAAGATGCTCAAGATCCTTCACATGGCGCTTGACACGATGCACGTATGCTCCGTAAATGCTCTCATGCCCTTCAACCTGAAGCTGATGAGCCAAGTCTTCTTGGTACTCCTCCTCAGCCCAGTTGGCAGCCAATGCACCAGCCAAAGCTTCGTACCGGGTCCATTCAGTTTGGCCATTTCGGATCAATTGCCAGTCTCCGGACTCCGAAACGGCAGCCGATCGAACAGCTACGCTATCGCCCTTGGTGACAACTTCCGATACTGCATGTAGGGCGCGCTCCATTGGAGGCGCCTGGAGAGGCCACCTTCCCAAGATGGCATGAGAAGCAGAAGATACAACAATCATCTCCGATTGCGTGATCCGGGTGAAGTAAACATTTGCATCCTTGGTGCTTGTGGAGAAAGCAGACCAGCCTTCCAAACAAGGGAGATCGTAAGCCTTAGTCACGGTTGCCGATTGCAGGTTAACGTGGTAAACCTCGGCCCAGGAAGTAGACTGTGTCTGGTAATGAACCAGGAAATGCGGCAACGAGTTGAGTTTCTTCGGGCTATGAATGGTGATTGAACGGATCTCCTCGCCGCTAGTGTTGTCGATGTTAACGGTAGTAACCTGCTTTGTGCCAATGACGTTGACCTTGAGCGCTTTTTGAGGCTTATCCGCCCACACGATCACAGGGGACGCGGTGTTTGCGCCCACGAAAAGCACAGACTCCGGTCCGGAAACGTCACCTTCCGAGTTCAACGTCAATTGCCGTTTCAGTCGACCGGTCATAAGGTCCAATGATGTGACCTTGATCTTATAACCTTTCAGGAGAGCGGACTGCAGGGAGATATAGAAAACGTCGGTGGAGGATGACGAGACTTGGAAAGGAAGATCCCCACTAAATCAGAATCACCAATCGTCAGAACTGCCGACGACACGTCAAAGTATCTGGAGCCAAACCTTTCATCTTTATGTGCCCATTTGACCTTTCCTGAATCTCCATCTAGCCTTCTAGCAACACCCACCTTACCCCCGAAAAGCGCAATCGTGTCTTTAGCGGACTGATGCGCAGCGACATCATCAAGCTCCAGTAACTCAAGATCCGCCACCGTTTCATCAGTGAACCAGCTATCCCAGATCAATTTGCCATCTGAGGCACTCCACGAGGAGACATAATCGCCCACTGCGCTGACCATAGCATTCGTTCCGTCGGATGCACGTAAGATGCCACTGTCGGCGGCTGCAGTGGACCGCGAGACATTCTGTCTCCAGACCACCGAGCCATCCCTAGGATTTATTGCGCCAAGCAGTGACTTTTCTGACAGAGTGTAGAGTAGGGACGCATTGGAGGAGGACGAAGGCTTGAGGAAGAAGGTCGAATCGGACGAGGGAGCACCGAGCAGCGCATGGTGGAAATCGATATGGTCGACCTCGTCACGATAAATCGCTACCGCCGAGGGAACGCACGAGGCGAGCAAAAGAAGCGTCGCCTGTAGCCGCATGATTATTACCTAGACTGAATTTTGGTCATGAGGACGCGGAGGTAAACTGAATTGAAGGTATGAGCTGCTGCGAGGTTGGACGGGATTCCCCGTTGGTTAAGGTCGCGGGCGGTGATATAATACCACGCTAGTGGAGCTAGCCTTTCATATCAGCCAACTACAGCTTAGTACATCTACTCCGTACTCTCTACTCTTGATACAGTCAACGTCGCCAACATGCACTACGCTTGTGTCCCAATATAATACAAAGGCCAACATTTCACTCATTCTGGTCTATATAATACAAACAGTACTAACCCTTTATGCAACCCCATACGCTTGAATAATGTGAAGAGAACCTCCCTCCGCCAACAAAAGGACAAAGGGAAAAGAAGGAAAACATAAAGAGCATTTTAATATAACAAAATTTATACCTGGCCAAAACATGCCTTGTTGGCCGCTTCAACAACCTGTTTTTCACCCTCAGTCATATCCGAGGTAATCTCCCAAGGATTATTGCCCATGCCCATAGCCCGCAGACCTTCCGGGTTGAGCGATGACCAATTGAGTGCGCCGTTGAAACCGGCCTCACCGGGCCCGCCGGCACCAGGGAAGTCCCAAGGTGGGGAATAAGTCTGAGCGGCCTTGCGTTGCTTGAGCAGATAGTCCACATTCATCTCACACATAGGGGTAGCAGGGATATAGAGCACACTCGAGTCCCCTGAGCCGCGGTGTTCCTTATCAACCGAATGCAGAGAGTCGCAGTGCCAAGCGACGAAGTCGCCGGGTTCAACCTCAGGGACTGACACCATTGTGCTCTCGAGCTCCAAGTGAGGATGGGTGACAGGGTTGTACTCCTGACAAGCACCCGGCACGGATCCGGGGAAAGTGGCATCCAATGAAGGCTCCAGCGTCTGAGGATCGAAGAAGGGCCTAAGGATGGTATACGCGGTGCTGTGCCTGATCATGGGACAAACATGCAGCGAACCCTCGCCAGGAGCTGTTTTGGACATGGAAAGCCACGCCTGGAAGAACCTTAACATGGAGCATGCTCCTGCGCCATTGTACAAGTCCATATTAGCCGTCATGCGGTGCTTTGCATCCCAAGGGTCATATTCTTCCCATTTACCCTCAAGGATCTTGGTATACACGCGAGAGTACTCGGGGTCTTCCCAGCGTTCGAGCGAGCCACCGTCGATATGGGGCCCAAGGGTAAATTTGGCATCGCCAGGCATTCTGATCCGTAACCGGTCGGCGTATGTGAGGGGGTTCCGAGTGGAGAGTTTTGTTTTGCGGTCAGAAGAATGCCACAAACGTTGCAAAAACCGCTGTGTATCGAGCATCTTAGGGTGAGCCCGGGCTTCCGCCTGTGATTGCGTCCAGTACAGCTCGTATACTGCAGGCGAGTCCGGGGGGAACGCCTTGACGCGGTCCTTGTTGGAGGCAACATAGTCTTCAATGCGCTCCTTGTATTCTCTGGCGACTGCACGAGGCAACACATTTCTGACCACCACGGTTCCGCGGTGACGGATCTCCGCAAGTACCTTTTCGGGTACGTTGCCAGATATGATATCCGCATAATCCACGGAAGGAATGATCTGCGTGGGATTAGCATCCTTGTTCATGATACCAAAATTCTAAACCATATACATACATCACTTCCTTTTGACTTGATCTTGCCGACTTCTTCCTCCAGGCTCGGAAGTAGTCTCTTCCAGCTCTGTTTCAACGCTCCTTCATTTTTCCGGAAATATTGTAGTTTTAGGTGCTTGAACCGTGGAGGCAGAGGCTCGGGCTTGTAGTCCGGTCTCAAACTAGGGAAAACGCTTGAGATATCTCCCGCCGCCTTGGTCGTTTGAGCCGAAGTAGAGGCAGCCCGAACGGCTGATCTGGAGAGAAGTCGTGACATCGCCATTTTATATCCTGTCTTTCTTATCAAACTTTTGGACTTCTCTTTTCCCTACGGAGGGGTTCTAGGGGATATTTATACACGACGTGATGCCCCCAAAGGGCAAAGTTGATATGCGGAGAGCTGGCGGAAACCCCGAAATAGAAATCGGGCCGGTTA
The DNA here is from genome assembly GCA_001696595.2 of Aspergillus hancockii. Taxonomy (NCBI): domain Eukaryota; kingdom Fungi; phylum Ascomycota; class Eurotiomycetes; order Eurotiales; family Aspergillaceae; genus Aspergillus; species Aspergillus hancockii. The sequence goes on along the minus strand of MBFL02000417.1, from coordinate 22,320 downwards.
CTGTATTAGGTAGCCTCCCGCCAGCCCACCAAATACGGCACAATGCTTGCTAGGAGGTCATAAAACTCCTTTGCCATGGAAGGTCTTCGCTGAGAATACAGAATTAGTATCATCTGACTTGCTAATGATCAATCAGTGTCCGCCACATTGGGACGGTGGTACAGGAACTGATCTTGCCCGCCACAGCATTCTAGGATCAGCAACTTGAGCTCTAGCCTAACTTGCTAACAGACTGATAGGTGTTTGGAGTTTTATGTAATTATTAGTAGAGCTATCGGAGCTGACTGAGAGTCTACCCTGGGTGTACACATATACAAAGTAGCCTTAAAGCTCACGCATTTCGTTCCATGTAGCCGAAGTCAAAGAGTGATGTAAGAAAACCGGGGCAACTCCGCCACTACCCCAAACCTAGAACTTCTGGGGGGATATTACTCTTTCGGTGATCTGCCAAGCCATCGAAAGCATCCATGTCGTTCTAATCTTCTGAAGAATCTCAGTCATATCGCATATACCGCTGGCTATAGTCCAACACCGGTATCGACTAGCAGTAGCCGCCTTGTGTACATAATTGTACCAAGTAACACACCCACTCGACTTATCTTGAGCTACGTGCATACGTACATGCGCACACAAAGTTCATGACAACCAGGTTATCCTGGAGCAATTCAAAGTAAGCAGGCACATAGTTGTAGCACACAACACACATCGGTATTCTTTCCGACTCGGTCCATCTACCTCGGGTCAATACAGCCCCGCGAATCTTTTATGTTTCCCAAGGGGGGGATTGTAACCACCCCCAGCGCTGCAATGAATTCCCGAGGGTCCTTGAATACCTCGTGGACGGTATAAAGTAATACTGATAGTCGATTGAACACCAAAGCTTCTTACTTCTCTACATATTATCATCAATCTACCTCACCGCCAACATGTCTTTCTCTGTTGAGGGAAGAACGGCTATTGTGACTGGGGCAGGGTCGGGTATGTGCGAGTGCTTCTTCTGAAACATAGACGTCTCACTAACTCACGAATGCAGGGATCAACCTTGCCTTTGCAAAACTACTGCTACAGAATGGGTGCAATGTCCTCATTGCAGATTTAGTGCTTCGCCCAGAGGCGCAGGAAGTCGTTGATAAACACTCGGCGCCGTCTAGTCGAGCCCGGGCTGTCTTTCAAAAGACCGACGTGACCGACTGGAAGCAACTCGAGGTTATGTTTGATGTAGCGGAGAAAGAGTTTGGGGAAATTGACGTAGTGTGTCCGGGAGCTGGGATATACGAACCGGTACGTTTCCTCAGTTAATCGCATCATGCGTTAGTGTTGCACACCGCTATTCGCTGCTTGAAGCCATTGCTTCTCACGCATTATCTCGTGCAGCACTGGAGTAATTTCTGGCGCCCTCCCGGCACCCCTGATAGTCGAGACTCGCAGCATGGAGGCCGATACGCCCTGCTGGATATCAACTTGACACATCCAATTCGCACTACGCAACTTGCTCTAGCCCATTTCCTTAGCCGCCGAACAGACGGGCGTCGTAAACATATAATCCATATCTCTAGCATTGCAGGCCAGAACCCTGCCCTGGCGGCTCCGATCTATGTTGCTACCAAACACGCCATCAACGGGCTTGTACGGTCGTTGGGCAAGCTCGACAGAAAATTTGGGATTCGCGTGACAGCCGTGGCACCTGGCGTGATCAAGACTCCATTGTGGACCGATCACCCGGAGAAGCTAAAGATTATTGATAGTGCAAGCGATGAATGGGTTACGGCTGAGGAGGTAGCCGAAGTCATGCTATCTCTTATTCAACAGGACAGGGTCGGTGAGATCATCGGTGACAAGACGGGCCAAGGGCCACAGTTTCTCATTAATGGGGGAACCATTCTGGAGGTGTCTAAGACCGTGCGCCTAGTTGACATCTTTAATGATCCCGGCCCCGGAACAAGAGCCGGCAATACAGTATCGGACATGAATCTGCTGGAGGACGAAGTTTACGGGCTGTTATCGCAGGAAGGATGGGGAAGGCCGAAATTGTGAAGGGGTGCGTGGTATCTGAGACATGAGTAGTAGGTAGTAATTAATGGCCTTTCCAAGTTGTTTCTCCAGCCTCCTTCCTTTCTTTCAAAGTGCCTTGGGACGAATGGAAAATAGGAACGTAAGGAGTAATAAAATCCGGACCAGTCGTTCAAGGTTCCCCCGTGACCTGATAAAGCAGGTTCCGAACGAGGCCTAGTGGGCGATAAACCAAGTCATCAATTGCGGAGAATATCCGCCTAGCGATCAAAGGGGTCTAGCGCCCGTCGATTTATCGCCTTGTCGCAACTCCGCCGCCGACTGGCAACGTCGTCGACCTTTCATCTTCCCATATCTTCTGGTAGCACCCTGTCGGGTTTTCCCCTTTATCTACTTTTCTTCTCGCTCCTTTCTTCCTCTTTCTTCCTTCCTCCACTCCCTCTGGCTGCGTCGCTGGTACGAGTGGCTATTATGTTGGTCACACCCGTCGCAACTTAAAGTTGGACCGATAACAGCTTTTTTTCCGACGTCGTGTGGCCACATCCTTATCTATTCACTTGGTCAACTTACACTCAACCACAAAATGTTGGACGATGAGGCTACGGTCGGGATTGGTCCCGCTGATGGACTCCGAAATGCATCCCGAAGGTATTCTCTTTGAAATTGCTGCGCATTGACATTTGACTTTCTATGGTCGCGTGGTGGCTAACCAGGGGCGTCATTTAGACGTGGAATAAGAGGGAAACGGGACCCTGGCTTTCACGGCTCGGCCACTTGGATCAGTTGTGTGATTAATTTAGTCAATACGAGTGAGTGATACGATATGCGGTCATTTTGCAAAGTCATTCTCTAATATCAGTGTGATATGTTAGTCGTCGGTGCTGGTGTTCTTGCTATGCCACTTGCCATGTCTCATATGGGAATCGTTCTTGGTACAATCGTGATATTATGGTCTGGAACGACAGCCGGATTTGGCCTCTACCTCCAATCACGGTGCGCACAGTACTTGGACAGAGGGACGGCGTCATTCTTCGCCTTGTCCCAGCTTACCTACCCTAATGCGGCCGTGGTCTTTGATGCCGCCATTGCAATCAAATGTTTTGGAGTCGGAGTCAGTTACCTCATAATTATTGGGGATTTAATGCCGGGAGTCGTTCAGGGCTTTGTCGGTGGCTCCCCGGATTATGATTTTTTGGTAGATCGACATTTTTGGGTAACGGCTTTCATGTATGTTGTCTCCTCGTGAAGGGAAACCCAATCCGTACTAACGACAGGGCCTAGGTTGGTCGTCATTCCGCTCTCATACCTCCGCCGCTTAGATTCCCTCAAATACACGAGCATCGCTGCTTTAGTTTCCATGGCCTACTTGGTGGTCTTGGTCCTTTATCATTTCGTGATCGGTGATACGAAGGCTGATCGAGGCCCGGTCCGGGTGATTCACTGGGCTGGCCCTGTTCCGACTCTCAGCAGTCTTCCTGTGATTGTCTTTGCGTTCACTTGCCATCAGAATGTATAGTTTCACCCCTATTTACTTTTGCATAGGATCAGGCTTCTAATTCTTGGACAGATGTTTTCGATATTGAACGAGATTGGCAACAATAGCCACTTTAGAACGACCGGGGTCGTCCTTGCTAGTATTGGAAGTTCAGCTGCAACTTATATTTGCGTTGCTATCACTGGATATCTTTCATTTGGAGACAAGGTTGGCGGAAATATTGTGGGCATGTATCCTCCCGGACTTTGGGCGACGATTGGACGCGCTGCCATCGTCATGCTTGTCATGTTCTCGTACCCCCTTCAATGCCATCCATGCCGCGCCTCGGTCGATGCAGTTCTGCGGTGGAAGCCTAAGCCCTCGAACAACAACGACAATTCACCCCACCGCCACCCGCTGCTAGGACCTCGGGGGAACCGAACACCAGAGCCCATGAGTGATCTTCGTTTCTCGGTTATTACGACCACGATCTTAGTCCTGAGTTATATTGTTGCTATGACTGTCTCCTCTCTTGAAGCAGTGCTTGCCTATGTCGGCAGCACGGGAAGCACCAGTATCAGCTTCATTCTCCCAGGATTGTTCTATTACAAGATCTCTTCTCCTGACTCACCTGCCCACCAACGACTAATAAAAGAAGACGATGAAGCAGCCGAAAGTATGCTATCCGACGATGATGATGACAATGATGACCTAGACAATAACCCGGCCCGTCCACTCACCGAGAGTGGTATCCTTCGTCGAGGTACTCGTCATTGGCGTAGAGCATTACTGCGGAAGCTGAGTCTGGCGCTCGCAGTGTACGGTGCCATCGTCATGATTGTTTGTTTGATCACCAATTCGCTCTTCATCGCCTCCCATTAGAACTATTCTCGGTTTAGATTGATATTTTTCTTCGCCACCAGGCACCATCCTCTCTTCTCCTTTTGATTAAAGATGGACTTCCAATTCGTTTTTACAGTTTACACTTTGGCATTTTTGCCATACCCTCATTTCTCCTACTTTCTTTTCTTTTCTTTTCTTTTCTTTCTTCTTCTTTTTTTTTTTTAATAAATAGTATCTTCGGTTTAGAGGCGTAGGGTCCAATTGTTACACTCTGGGATTGATTATCACTATACCATTGACGGGCGTTATGGGTCTGTTCAGTTCGTCATGGAATCTCGACGTCTCATCTAAGATACGTGACAGTCTCTTTTCTTTCTTTTTTTTCAATGCTTCTTTCTATCATCCCTTATTTTATATACAAGAATATATAGTGCTCAGGCACAGATGTTCGTTGTCTTGCCTTACCTTATGTACATCATTTATGATACCTCTTAAGAGAGAAGTACTGCAAAATGTGGCGCAATTACGTTGAAAGCCTGACATTTTAGTATGATCTCCATTCAACCTAGGATCAATCAAGTACATCATAGCTACGTAGAAATTATTCAGATGTTTCTCATTCAAAAATCTCATCTCACCCGCTTCTGCCTCAGGCGACGAACTTCCATCATGTGATCCGCTCCGACGTCACGTTCTAGAAGCTCCCGTAGGCCATTGTTCATCTCACCTTCTCTCAACTTCATTGTAATATTAATCTTTCCGCATCGAACCTTGCATGCTACACGCTTCTACCAAATAAGCGCCTACTCACGCATTCATCCGCACTATGGCTGCCAATACTAGATACCAGCCAGCGCCCCAGCGGGACTCCTTCGAGGAGCACCCATACTCTCAGTCCCCGCCATCTTATCAGGCAACGGCCGAACATTCACAGGCACCTCGCAGCGAAGATGATAATGTTCCAGATGACTTCAAGGTATCTACTCGCTATCCTCTTCAAATTCTCACTATAGCCTTTATGTCCAGAAAATACTAACTCACAATAGTTCGGCGGGATGGTCGCAGAAGGAACTCTTCCTATCAGGATGCAGTTCATCCGCAAGGTCTACTCGATCCTGTAAGTCCCAACCAGCCCTACTATCCCCAAGCAGTCACAAAACTAATACAAACCCCTCCACCACAGAACTGCCCAGCTTCTCCTAACAACAATCATGAGCTCGATCTCCTTTTTCAGCGACGGCTACCGCCAATGGATACAGTCCAACTTCTGGCTAATGATCGTCTCCGTCTTCGGGGCCCTAGGCTTCATGCTAGTCACCTACTGGAAGCGCAAGAGCTACCCAGCCAACCTCCTCTTTCTGACAGCCTTCACCGTCCTTGAAGCCTACTCCATCAGCGTAGTAACCTCCTTCTACGACGCGCGCATAGTGGTCCAAGCGCTCATCCTGACCCTGGGCATGTTCGTCGCGCTCACCCTCTTTGCCTGCCAGACGAAGTACGACTTCACGAACTGGATGCCGTATCTTTTTGGGGCACTCTGGTTCCTGATTCTGTTCGGCTTCGTCGCGGCGTTTCTGCCTGGGAGCTCGACCGTCGAGCTTATATATAGTGGGTTGGCGGCGGTCATTTTCTCGGGGTATATCCTTGTTGATACGCAGCTTATTATGAGACATTATCATGTTGAGGAGGAGATCGCGGCTAGTATCTCGCTTTATCTGGATATTCTGAATTTGTTCTTGGCTATTCTGCGGATTCTGAACAACCAGAATAACAACTAAAGGGTTTGTCCTGAGGTTGGTTTGTTGGTTTGCTGGTTGGTTGGTTGAGAATAAGGAGGCGAGTTTGGTGCAGAATGTCCTTCCTGTCCGACTAAGAAGAACTTGATTGTACCGAACCTCGTTTAGCTTAGCTCATCTCTCTTTCGTCTGTCTAATAATAACCTTGTTAAGTTGTTTTGTTTTCCGTCCTTGTTTCTGTCGCTGAGTACTGTTCTTTCGGCTGGCACGATGTGATATACAGTTTTCTCTTGTTGAACTTTGAAAGCTCTTAGGTATTGCAATATCATATGAAGCGGTTGCAATGTTCGCTCATGAATTAGTAATCCAGCTCATACTACAGAGCATGGAAATGAATATATCTATGATAAAATAGTAGGTTCTTTGCTGAAAAAAGCACCATCCAGACCTACATACATATAAGGCCATACCTCACCCTACAACCTAACACCCCCCGACGGTAATACACAAACCCACACGCTATTCCACTATATACAACACAAAAGGACCTACACACATATGTACATCCACTCCTCAAAAAAACACCCCCATACCCCACAATCCCATCTCCTCAACCAACCACCAAACCACGCACATAACCCGACTACCAAAAGTCCAAGATAAAGCTGCGCCATAATCCCATTCCACATTACGTGCACGGCTCCATGTCACACATCCTCGGCCTTTACCGTTCAATGTTTTAAGTTTACATGACGATCACTATCTAACGATCGACATCGAAACAATAGAGCACATACCTCGGCCGTCCAGATAGGGATGTCGAGATCGACATTCTCGAAGAGGAGAGAAGATCCACCAGGAAGCATGGGAAGCAAGGACATACGGTGGACGGTGACTGACTACGTAAGTAGATTTCCGTCTATTTAGCTTTGGGTATGTGGCGGGGGAGGTGGGGGGAGGTCCAACGACGACCTGCAGATGTCTATCTATTTCGGTGGCAAATCAAGGAAGAGGTCATCTGCGCGGGTTGTCTATTTTAAAGGTGCAGTGGTTTGAGGGAGGTGATGTCGCGGTGGGTGTTGGGATTGCTATGGTTACTGGAAACGTGCTGTGGGAGGATTGATAAGGAAGTGAGTGATAAGTCAAGTTAGTCCCATTAGAGTATGTATTTCTATATGTCATTAAAAATATATGTTCATGAAAAGGATAGTATGCAAGGCTTTTGCCCCGGTGAGATGAATGATAATCCCGCAAATGCTTTCGGTATAGGAGGTTTTAGTGTAGTCATCTGTCGGTATCCCTGTAGGAGAAATCTTCAACAATAATATCGACGTCTGTATATGGCCTGGTATCATTGGGGTCATCGTCGTCATCGCTGCTATCTTCTGGGGTGTCCGCTGATCGATGAGGGACATTAGCGTCGCCTAGATCTTCTGGTCGCTTTCTGCGCTGGAAGTCTTGCGCGTGCGCGGAAGCTAAAATGGTTCCCACACGGGACAGGCCGCGGGCACGGAGAGAGGTACCTGGAGTTGACGGGGTTCCGTGTTCGACATCGATCGTGGGAGGCTGAGGGGTGGGTTGCTGCGGCTCTTGAACCTGCATTTCCTCTGTTGGGTGGTCGGCTTCAGCGTGTGGTGGACACACTTCGTATGGTAGTGGTATATCCCTGGAGGCTCGGAAAAGCAGTACATTGGTGCAATGCTCGTTCTCCACCCGGAATATTGTCCACATGCCCCTCCGGCAAATCTCAGAAAATGCAACCACAAAGCTGAGCACAGCCGAATGCTGGATGTCGTGGGCGAAGATGGCATAGAAGATCCAATTGAATCGCACGACGACATCAGCAACCATGGCTACATAGTAGAGCCATGCCTTTCGGAACGCTAGCACTTCACGCAGAAGGGGATGCTTAGCATACGGATTCCCTAAGCTCCAGTCCATGGCAAGGTCCCAAACGGAACAATAGACGGCATTCAGTAGAGCAAACGTGATGAAGGGTGCTTGGAATCGGGTCACTCTGTCAATGCGATACATGCTCAAGGTGGCGTAGTAGAGAACTCCAAAAATGTACTTTCCAAAATTTAGCAAATGAGGGAAAACATTTCTCGTGTCAGCGTATCGACGTAAACATTGGAGAGCTCTCCAAATAGATGGAAGGGTGCTGAAGAACCCTAACAGCCTGGAGTGTGATGAGTTGCACTGCGCGTGATCGGTCCAGTGCCTGGAGTAAAGGCAAAAGAAGAGTTCGATATTCTAGCCCATTCTTAGTATTAGCGTATTATTTAATGACTTCAATTGACTTACCCCCATGGCATATGTCTGGGAGCAATACATATCTCCAAGAAAGAAATCTCGAAACTCGACAGGGTATAATCCCGCTAGTAAAAGACGCCACTGTTGTTTGTCAGTCATGTACCTTTCTTAGGAAGACGAAAGTTTACACTTACATTGGAATAAGCCCACCATTTGCGGCTCCGATGATAGAGCAACCGCATAGGCAAAAAAAGGATGATCATCGTGACCCCGATAAGCACAACAGGCCAATAAATATACATGGCATTAACCGATAGAAAATTAAGCCACATGAAGAGACCCAGTAGAAACATGAAAAGGCAAGGGAGCTGCACTGACGTTAGATCTAAGGGACTAGAAGCGAAATAAGGGAAGCGCGTACCTCGGTCAACTGACGCCAGTCTAGCGCAGTTCTAGTGTCGTATTCGAAAATAAAGATATAGTTGATCTTGCTTTTCGTCCAGATGATGCAATCCAAACAGAAGAGCAAGAAATGGAAAACTATAAGGAAAAAACCACCGTATATCTGCTTGAATTAGTCCCGTCATGACTGACCAACCGAGAAATGGCGTCAATGGAACTGAACCGACCTGAAGGAGATAGCTGGTGTGAATTGGTAATATAGGGTCATCATGGTCAAAATGCTGACCAGCGTATATCAAAGCCTGAATAGCAAACAATATACCAGCCATTAACAGAAGGCCGGCACGGAAGGTGTTTGGGGAGTAATCGCCCGACTTCTTGAGATTTTTGCGCAATTTCGAGATAGCAATCTTGCGATTTCCACGTTCAAAATAGCGAGCGTAGAGGTCCTCTGCCGCGGCCATCAAGCTTTCGGTGACCTCACTTTGGACAAACCATGCCTTGTTAACTTTGTCCGACATATACCTCATGGGAGGACGGGCATTGACAACCTTGTCGTATTTTTTGTTGATTTTCCGGAAGGCAGTTCGGTTGAGATAGGCGTACGCTTTCAACAGCTCTACGCCGCGGTAGAACTCCTGGAGCGCATGCTTAAGCTTCCGCTTGGCAAAGCGATAGGGAACCTCATTATTTGCCGATTCCTCCGGCCGCCGCGTGAAGTCCCTGCGGCGGTTCACGACTTCTGCATCTTGCCCTTGGTTTACTGCTGGTGTGGCCAATTCGGCCAATGCCTTCGAATTCTTCCCGATTCGACGTCCCACAAAGGCCTCCTTTAACCGGGCGCCGTTCAGTCCACCGAAACCGTTCTGTTTGTGCGAGTCCCCATTCTGCGTTCGACCTTTCTTATTACTCAAGACTTCCTGGATCCGTTGGTCGCGCATAATATGAAGCTGTTGCTTGAGTACTTTCAAGCGTTCGGTAGCTTCTTCCTCCTTCTTTTGATAGAACGTCTCGATCTTGGAGAGTTCACCATCCAGGAATGCGAAGAACTCGTCTTGGCGCCGGTCGAATTCTGACGACTGCTGGTCATCCCGCTTCTCCGGCGACTCTGACGTGAATACCCGTTTGAGGAGCTGGGAAGCTCTCCTGTTGCCTGTACCGGGTATGGTATTTTTCTTAGAGTCCTGGTCAGTATTGGCCGATGGACTCCGGGGAGGCATGTCGGGGATAGTTCTCGTGCTGCCATACCGGGCCATAACCGGAGACGGAGTTCGGGGCGCACGGTGAGTATCCTGACGGGCGACCTCGCTACCCGGGTCGAAGTCCTGTACTTTCGGGTCCATGGCGGGGTCCGGGAGTTCAAAAGAGGCGACATCCGACGAGGCAGCGTGCAGCGGTGGTGTCGCAATGATGCTTCCATAGCTTCCTACCGTTGTTGAGAACCGGGAACCAGGCAATCGCAATGGTTGGCGCTCGGTTCGTAGACCGGGAGTCGAGCGCGATGTAGTCGCACCGCTTCTTACTGGCGTCGTAGGATTGTAAGCTGGATCAGTGGCGTCGAGCTTTCTGTCCGATTGACGGAAGGAGGAATGGTCGGGACCATTAGCAGGTACAGAGGACTGATCGCCATGATTGACGTGTCGGAGGGACGAATGGCTGGGGCTTCGATTGATTCTCTGAAGTGCCCGTGATATGGTTTTGACTTTCTTTTTGCCCGCCTATACCCAGAACAAGAAGGTTGGTTAGATTGTGCGCACCGCAGAAAAGGGAAGGAAAGCGAAAAAGAAAGATGTCGACACAATTGGATGGGTTCATACCTTGTAATCGAGATATTTGGCACGCCATTCTGGAACTAAATCCTGTTCCAGTTCTCTGTTAAACCCAACGTTAGCCATCATGCACGTGAATCATCTGGAGCAGTGTAACCGACTTGGCGAATTTCATCCTGCGGGAAAGGGGATCTGAGCGGGCATGATAGTAAGGACCGGTGTAGAGAAGTGGTGGTCAATGAGTGAGAATTGAGTCGAAAGAGAAATTTTCCTCAGTTGCCGCAGTTCTGGGAGTGGAAGGGAGGTTTTTATAAATTGGGTACGTCGTGCTCTTTATATCATTATGAGAGAGCTAGAAAGGTGTTGCTGTCAGGAGTCTGATATGTCCAAGAAATCAGTTCAAGTATAGCATTGAATGGAGCTACAGGAGACAGAAATGGATGAGTGCAGACCCCCCCCCCACACAAAGAGAATAGAAAAAGTTAAAAAAAATTCGAACAAAAAAAGAAAACCGAAAAACGCAAAAAAAAAAAAAAAAAAAAAAAAAAAGGTTCAACCATTCACTAATGCCCAAGGGCAATAATCCTGATAGATCTTCCCGATTGTTCGAAGGCCTCAGCTCTTTGTCTGGGCCAGGGCATCCAGGTTGACACTGGAACACAGAACCATTGGCTGAATGACTGTCTGATAGGACCGGAGATATGCACGTGCAGCAGCCCAAGAGACTTCATTTGTTGCACTTGCACTTGCTCACACTGTGGTTGGTTGAATGCCGTGTGGTGGACTCAATGCAGTGCCCTTACTGGTCCCGACGTGTGAGCTAACCTCGAAATAGGAAAACCCCCCTTCCCAGTCGAGCCTGAGTTGGAAGGTGTCGATGTTGTCATCCTGGGTTCATCGATTACAAAATCACGGGTCTAAGTTTGTTAAGGTACCTGAGCAGTACCTGATCAACTGATACAATCGCCCCGGGTGTCCAGGGTATCTGGTAAGTACCTATTGGCCTTTCCAAGTAAGCCATCGACGTTCGATAATTAATTCCCTGACGGTGTGGAATCCTACATAACTCTGGTTTTGACTCAATCCGCCAAGGCGCGCTGGAATTCGCCAAGGGGGCATTATTTGTTTTTATTTGAATCTCGCCCAAGAAGCTTTATACTCCGCATAGATGACCAGTGACGCATACACCCCGGGAGGAAAAAAATAAAAATAAAAAGCTAAATCAATACCCAACAGGCTAGCTCGAAGAAATATATGCATTCATTTTCAATATACATTCGTCATCACATTCAACTAACGGATATCATCCCCCACAAGATTCCATACCCGGCCGGGTTGTCCGATGTTTACCAGCGGTCGAATGCCTCGTGGCGTCTGTGCTCGTGGGGGTTGTACTCGGAAGCGCCCTGGCCGCGCACGTAGTGCTCATCGTACATGTGCTCGGCGTTCTTCTTGGCGTGCTCATGAGCACGCATCTTGTCGACCTGGTCCATACCCTTGGTCTCGGCCAGCCTCTCGACCTGCGAACCGACGACGGCGGCAAGGGCTTCCTTGGCGAAGGCGTGGTTGACAGTCTTGCCTATCGTGTTGCAGAAGTATTAGGAAGGCTGAGGTCACTTAAAGTGGAAGGGAAAAGCAAACACAGTCGATATACACATACCTTCCTTGCGCTGATGGTCCTCCCAGGCCTTCATACCAGCGAAAGACGCGGCACCCGCAATAAGCTCGTGGGAGAGGTGGCCCTCGTGCTTCTCGTGCTCCACCTGACGGTGAGCCTCCTCGGATTCGTCTAAGATGAGATGTCAGTTAGCATTGCAGGTCATTCGAAATCAGCTGCCGCGCCGATACGAGAGGCTAGGTTCCAAAAGACAAGGGTGTCCTTCATAGCTTGCAGGAAGGGCAACTTGGACGGATTGGGTGAATATTAAGGAAGGAAGAATGACTTACGCCAACCCCAAGCCATTGTCAATGATTTATGACGGTTAATTAGAAGAAAAGAGGGAGAGATCTGAGATGAGAAAGAGGGCTGCCGATAGTGAAACTTGGCAATGATGAGGAAGTAACCTGAGAGGAAGGGGACAGGATACACCTTAATATACCCCAGCAAATCCCACCAGTTGGCGTACTCTACAGCTATCACAGCCCCTCCATCTTCCTACACCTTTCTCTGCCCCACCATTATCATCTCATGGGGATCGTGTTTCGGACAGGGACAGGGGCGAGGAATGGTGATTTTCCAGTCTATGGTGGACCAATGGAGCATCATCACATCCAGTGATCAGGCTCAGAGACTGCCACGTTACCAAAAGCATAACAGGCGGCACGGAATTAGAAGACGATCACCGATAGGGTCAATCTCGATGCGCGAGGATGTACTTCAGCCACCGCCAAGGCACCAGAAGAGGAGACTGATGGTTAGCTTCCAGGTGTACTCCGTAGCGGACTGTAGTTTGGTGGACATCAACCACGGAATGGGATTTACCGGCCACGATCCAATTTGCAGTTCTTGGCACTGTCACAAGAAGACGGTGGAGGACGTGGCTTGAAACGTAATAAACATTGTAGGCGGACCAAGGGTATCATTTCCAGGCAGAAAGTTCTGTAGCCACGAGGGAATTAAGCGTATTCCCCTTGTCGAGTCGTAACGGATCTCAGCTGGTGAAGAGCTGGTGTTTCCTTCATACTTCACTGATAAAGGCCCATGGGGTCATGGTGATGGACAGGTCAGGCGAAGGAGTACCGTCCGTACATCTGTGTCTCCAGAGTGATGCAGTGCCGATCGAATTGGGTCCCCGACTCCACACCTGGGTCATTCCTCCTCAGCCTTACTCCTGGGCGCGTACGGAAGTAAACTAAAAATACGGTCCTCAAGCCACGGAGCCACAAATTCCGACTGCCGTAAAGCCGGTCCAACCGAGCCACTTTCTCGCCAAGCTTCTCTTGTCCAAGGCTTGTCGTCGCCCTACGCCAGCCGCCCTACGCCAGGAGACCCCGGGTAGGTCGGTAGGTAGTCAGATCGAACTGAGGGAGTTCTCTCCGGAAAATAATTCCATGATCTTGGTGAGACGTCCCTTACGATTTGGACGGTTCTTGAAATTGGTTATGGTTTATCCCGCTCCTGCATTTGGAAAATGGAAACAAACATTTTGTTTCATTTCTCTTAGCCAATGTTGGGTCCGCTCCTTTTTTTTTGGCTCCCAGAGTGGAGAGGTGTGCAATAGTAGCAGACCGATTTGTTTGGGGCGAGTGCCATCTTCCCCACTTCAGCGCCATCAGGCGAGAGATTGAGGAAAGTAACAAACAGAAATAGTACGTATTGAGGTGGATGAGGTCCTCCGACCTCGCCGAGACTAGTGGCGGTGAACAGCTATTGCGTACTCAGGCAGCCATATTCTTCCCAGAGAGGAACCATCTGTGGCGGAGGCTGAAGTGGGGACTAGCCACAGGAAGGGGAGATAGAGTGAAAGAAAGTATTAGCACTGTCCTCGACTCGTATACTACTACGGAGTTGTAGTAGTACGTCTCGAGTAGTATGGATGTGGAGTTTAGGAAGGACTCACCTGACTCTATGGATGATCAATATTGTAGGCTCTGTAGGCTCTGTATGCTCTGTATGCTCTGTATGCTCTGTATGCTCTGTATGCTCTGTATGCTCTGTATGC
>MBFL02000416.1:0-28753 GCA_001696595.2 Aspergillus hancockii | reverse complement strand
GTTTATTCTGGTCCTTTTCCTCGCCCGCACCGTCTATCTGCGCCAGGGCCTTTGGACTATGCCCTCCTCGGTATTCAATGACTGCTGGGCATTATCTAGATATATCTAGATGACTCTTTCTACTATTCTTCTCTTCTACTTTCTGCTTCTTTTACATGTTCTAGACCCCTGAGATCATCCTCAGACTCTATCTATCTCTCGGGCCGCTTTTCCTGAAAAGCGGCCGATGTCTGTTGCTACAAGAACAGTTATTAGAGCCTTCGTGACTCTCTGATCCCCGAAGAGATATTCTTCTAGGACTACTTCTTCTTACATAGATGATAATACTGATGTTTTAACTAAGGCCCTGTATAGAGCCCGTCTCTGGTAACTTTATTATCTGTATTTAATTAGTAGATAACCTGTTATTTCTTGTGGAGTCTAACAGCTTGAATATCTAGATAAATCCCGGATCTCTATCTGTCTAAGGTAGATTGATACTGCTGCATGCCCTGTCTTTAGTTGGTAGTATCATCGGGCAAGCTGTTTTGTGGTTGCCCCTGCCACTAGATCAAGTTTCTATCTCTTTTGGAATCGATATTATTGATGGGCTCTATTAAGTCGTTTCTCTAGGGCCTGTATAAACTATTGTTGTCTCTGGATCTAATTTATCTCTATATATATTCTGCGTACATAGACTAGACTGAGACTTCTATCTATATCTCTAGATGTCTTTGTTGCAGCTGCTTTGGCAGCTTGATCTATCTTCTTATTCTCTACTATATTTTAATAACTAGAGACCTATTGAATAGTAACCAGGTGTCCCTGATTCTCTAGTCTTTGAATTATATCCTATGTCTGAATAGCCCATACCTGCCCAGGTCCTGGACTGTTGTCTTGTAGCCATGCTATAACTGCTTGAGAGTCCAATAGAACTTTGATAGAGCCTTTATATTTCAGCTGCTCAGCTATTTCAAGCGCTTTGCAAGTATCTACTAGCTCTGTATTGAAGACTTCTTTATCCTGTTCTAGAGACATTATCTTAATCTTCCAGGTGCTTGGGGGCTCTAGTCATGCAATTTCTACACCAGTCTATTCATTCTCTAGACAAAATCTGTCTAACCACAATACTAGAGCTTTATAGAGAATAGTTGCCTGTTTAAGAGCTTTCTTTTTACTAGACACTACTATAGTGCCTGGAAAAGTTTAAGAAAAGATCTTTATTATCTCTTTAAATCCTGCTGATAAATCTATTTTTAGATTACATACAATTTTTACTGCCAGCTGCTGGTCTAGACTCTATAGACCTTGTATTTTCTTGGGATCTTTTATCTATACTTAATCATTTATATACTGTTCTCCAGGCTGTGTATAGCAGTCCCCTTTGTAAAAGCTGATAGAATAGCTTGGACTAAATAGTCCTTCAGTAATTCTAGCAGTTTTAATATATATTATCACTGATGTCTATTTAGCAGGATTTTTACTGGATATAGAGCTGCTTTCTTAACAAGAGGTTTAATTGAAGTAGTTTTGAGCATGCCTGTAATAGAGCATGCCTGCCGATTAACTATATATTAAATACTACTAGCCCGGTTCTTTTAACCCTGCTATTAGAGTTCTGCTCTATATAAGATCACTGTCTGTACTGCAGACACCTGAATATGTTGTACTAGATCTAGTAATAAATCTTGTCCTCAGTATAGAGTCTGCACCTGCACCTCCGCCTTGCGGGCTTTGCGCAGGCAGGTATAGTAGTAGATCTTTAGAGTCAGACTTTTATTCAGCCAGACCCCTAGCTACTGTACAGCTTTAGAGTTAAAATGAACTGCATGTCCCTCTATTTAAATCTTAACCCGTTGAATCTAATCCTTGAACTTCCTGTCTTTCTTTCTAGTAAAAAGATCTGTCTCTATTTTCCCTGTATTAAACTAAATTGTCTATTACCTGTCTTACTCTATAGTTATTCTTGCAGCTTACTCTAGTCCTTGACAGGCTTGTTGTACTAAACTTACTGGTATTTAGGCTGACAGTTGGGACGGGATAATCCCAGGGATTTCGGGATGGGATGGGAAATTCCCATTCCCATCCCATCCCATCCCAACGGTCAGCCTATGTAGGGGCCAGCGCAGATGAAGCATTTTAATAGACGGCCCCCGCAGGTTCTGTAGCTCTTGTACTTGATTCTACAGCAGTGAAGGTATATAGTATCAGAGTCTAGCTTCCAGAAGTGCTCTACCCTATATTTTATACCTCCAAAGCATATACCGTTTATTTGAATCTCCTGGGCCTCTGCCAGTAACCCTACTATAATTACTATACTAGACCTCTTCTGAGCACTGTTTCTGAGGCACTCGAGACTCTTTAGTCAGGTAGGATCCTGTTTCAGGCGCAGAGCACTGCCTGTTTCAATTTCTCGCCTTGCCAGGTTTAGACCAAAGATAAGATATCACTTGATAGAAACTCTATAGACTATTAGTCTATACCACTGCTTTGGTGCCTTTAGTAATATAACTGCTAGATCTATTTTTTGAGTAGCTTCAATTACTAGATCTTTATATCTAGATAGTAGTATATAGTTCAGGGATCTCTTTTATAAAATAAAGAATATAGCTTCTGTACAGGTATACTCTAGATCTACTATCTATAAAAAGTCTATTAGTTCTGCTTCAGTAAGCGCAGTATTCAGCTTAAGTATAATAGCTTGATATTCTACTCTAGAAGTCTCTAGATCACCCTCCCGTCCTAGTATCAGTCTACAGACCCCTGGGAGTGTTTATTTTGCAGCTTTCAGCTGCAGTAATTACATCTTCTGGGTCTTGAAGACCTTTTGGTGGCGCTTTTTAATAACTGTCTACCAGCCTTGTCCTCCAGAATTGATGTTGAGTAGGGCTGTGATATATGTATATGTAGATTCAGGCCTGCTGGGTTTTACAGTTCTAGTTGCAGCTCTACTATATGGTCTGTGTATGGAAAACTCTGCCTGCCGCTCTTGAAGATCTCGGGGGGTCTAAGAATCCTAAAATAGTGTTTTTGGAACAGTTTTCTGAATTACTGAGAATATTAGACCTACTGAAGAAGCCGTCTGAATTAATTAAGCTTGTTAAAGCTGTTGAACTTTCTTCTTTAGCACCATAGTTCAGGCCTTATACTAGTGTTCGCGGGCGCGTTGCTGAGCTGTCTGGATCTCTACCACTTGGTGAATGTAAGCCTGCAGTGTCTCTTGTTCTAGTTAAAATTTCAGCTCCTGATTTCTTAGTGTAGCTCCCAGCGCTTTATATTGCTTATATAGTTTGTCTCTTGACTCTGGGCCTAGGCCTGGTGTTCCACGGCTTCTCTCTGTACGCTTCTGTCTGCTTCGGTTACTGTGGGCGCTGGTCCTGCTGAAGGCTCTACTTGAGGCCCTGCTTGGGGTCCTGCTGGAATTACTGCTCTCTAGGAGTTCCGCTGGCGTTTCCAGGTCAAACGGTATCCCTAGGGGCCATTGGGACCCCTGGTGGACCGGTGTTGGGGTTGATGGTGGTGGTATCCCCCTCAGGGGCATCCACCTCGACGCGCTTGGTAGGCCACCACCATGGGGGCTTTGGGCCTCCATAGCGGTCCCTGAGGCCTTAGGGGGCCCTAATCAGTTGAATGACGCGTAAAAACGACGTGTTTTGATTGGGTGTTGATTTTGATGTTCCGAGCGCCCCAGAACTGGTTGCTGTTTTTTACTCTCGGACTGTATCTTACTCTTCTAAACTTTTTATTCAAGATCCAGAAGTTCCTGCTCTAGTTGATGATATATATATCACTTTCCTGACTTGCAGCTGTTTACTGATATATTAAAGTGAATATACAAACAGAAATCTCTCTACAGAAAGAGAGAAGATACGCACATGGTATATGTTATAACTAAAGATCCAAGACCTGTGGCTGACTGCTCATAGCAAGTATATAAACTACTCATAGCATAGTAACACAGAGCGAAAATAGCACATCGAAAACTGACAATAACCCCCAAAAGAGGAAACCTGAGAGCGCCCTTCTGAAATCTGTTCTAATAAGGAGATTCTTAAGAGTAAGGGTAAATAGACAGGCATGATGTGAAGAGCCCGCGGATCATTTATTTATAGTAATTTTTCAGCTTTCTGTTTCTAAGCTTTGTTTCGTGCGCGGTTCTCTTACTATAGATATTGTGAAGAAATCTGATAGCTGTCTAAGTTACTCTATATAATATATCTAGCTGTGATTATAAACAAGACAATACATGTGCTTCCAGACGGACTTCGGCAGTGGATAGATAAATTGACTTTTTATAGAGTGGCGCTAATAACAATAAACAGATTGTCTACTGACAGTAGACGACTCGGCAGATTGGCCGAGGTGCTGGAAGAAGACAAGTTTCTACTAGTTTATTGATTGACCTGCTGGGCAAGTCGATTTACTAAGCTGATAAATACAAACTGTAAAGGCTAAAACTTCTATACTAGATCAATTTGGTCAGAAGACATCGCTCAGGTACTGACATTCGACACTTATGCCCCGTGCGTTGACAGGACCTGGAGGCGCGGGTCTAGATCTGGAGAACGCTCAGATCAGTATAGCTGTATCTCGGCACTGCTTAAATGTCTATATTTCCCAGGCACACGAGTTTATAGCTGGCTGATCTATAGACCACTCTTCACATCTCAGGCATATGCTTAAACCCCGCATATCCTTGGAAGTAACAGCAAACTTTCTAAGTGCTTCTCTTTGACAACTACTATTCCAATCAATATCAAGTCAATAATACAAGTGTGCGTATCAAGACTGCCCTGCTGGTTTAACTGTATTAAATTTATATTAATATCTAAATAGCAGTCCTTGTCTACATTATCATGTCCATTTACTCTGAATTTCTTGATTATAACATGCGCAATTATATACAGTTATTGAGTTGCTTCTCTATACACTTCCTTACCGGGTGCAACTTTGGAACTGGGGACGCTGATATACTTGGTCCACCATAATAGTGCTCCCAGTTAGGGTTCTTTCCAGCACCAATGGCTTTCTGTATATCTGCTCGATGTTAGCGCTTGTCTTTAATTAAATGACGAGATTGTACTGTTTTGTACTAAAGACGCTTCTTCTGGTTTTCAGAACTTTATTTACTTAATGTCAAAATCTCCTAAAGTTGCTGGACTTCCATTTACTCTTTAGTAGTAGGGATTTCAATTTTACAACCTAAGTATCTTGATCACTGTATTTTGGTTTCTCTTGTAAAGCTTCAATCTATCCTTATTGTCACTTGTTTTATAGTCTTTCTTGTCCTCGGGATCGTCGTCAGACAGATTTATAAGATTGACAGGAAGTACTCCAGTAATCATGTCACCAGAGATACTGGAGATACACCAGGCCGTGGAGCTTTAAAGCCATTACTGACAGAGACACCGGGAGGAACACCAGAAGGTGTAGCTTCAACAGTCATATTACCAGGGACACTGGGAAGAACATCAGCCTGTGCAGCTCTGGAGCCGTTGCTGGTAGAGACGTTGGGAGAAACACCAGAAGGTGTAACTTCAACAGTCATGTCACCAGGGACATCAGAAAGAACACCAGCCTGTGCAGCTCTGGAGTTGTTGCTGGCAGAGACATCGGGAGGAATACCAGAAGGTGTAGCTCCAACAGTCATGCCACAAGGGACACCGGCAGGTATACCAGGCTGTGTAGCTCCAGAGTTATTACTGGCAAAATCTCCAGATGGAATGCCAGAGGCGGTGGTTCCTCAGCATTTGTGCCACCAGTTGTCGCCCATGATTTCGCTGTTGGTGTGACTAAAGTGGTAGAGACACAGACTGCAGGATTGGGACTGGCTGGCCCAACTCCGGAAGCTGTATCAGCAGAGGCAACATGCGGCGCGATATTTTCTTTGGAAGACATTCTTATAGGCTGTGATCTGGTAAATAGAAGTTGCTCTCCTAAAACAGACAATCTAAGGTTAGTGATTTTGGACCAAATCAGCAGTCAGAAGGGACTTGGAATAAAGGTGACTTTATGTGGAGGAAAGGCATTATCAGACTCTTAAGTATATGTCCTGCGCGATACTGAGAGCTATATTTACATGGCTTGCACTGAAAATTCCATGGTTAATGGCAAACCTGGCCCCTGAAATTCGTGGCGTCATAGAACTGCGGTTGATGTCTTGAATCCAAGGCGCCCTTGCCACTGTTTCGCGGATTGCGGTAGCACTGCGGCCCCAAGCTTCTTCGGCTTCTGCAGCCACTTCCCCGACTCAATAGTGATCTCGATCTCGAACCTCGGAAGGGACATCTAGGAAAAGCCTCAGACATTACCGATCGGATGCCCTGGGCGACGTGCGCAATAGCAGTTACCTTGCTGAGGATGTAGCCCATCTGGTCTGGCTCACCATTAAATCCTCGCGCTCGGATAGTACAATTGAATGCACATATCCTTCGTTCAAGTAGCACTGGATAAATTGTTTCGTCTGGAAAGTGAGAGTCTTAGAGCCTTACAGGAAGAGACTTTCTCTTTGCAATAGCAATGCCGTGCGGAC
Source organism: Aspergillus hancockii (assembly GCA_001696595.2). Classification (NCBI taxonomy): domain Eukaryota; kingdom Fungi; phylum Ascomycota; class Eurotiomycetes; order Eurotiales; family Aspergillaceae; genus Aspergillus; species Aspergillus hancockii. The sequence goes on along the minus strand of MBFL02000416.1, from coordinate 22,242 downwards.
CTGTGTATCCAACTGGAATTGATGCTTTCTACGGGGTGAGGACCCCGCGTGGAACAGAAGCTACGTACGGACCTAGGCATCCAGCTGGAGTCAATCCCCCCTGCGGAGATACTTGTTCATTGGGAGGAGAGGCTCATAGATGCTCGCCTCCAGATGGTCCGGGTCCGTTTGATATGAGTGCCACGCCATTTTCGGCGCGCCTTTCGCAGCCGACTTTATCGGCGTTGGTGGACCTTCAGTGCCACCTTTATCACACCCTTGCAATTGAAAATCCTTTTCGTTTCTTTTTCTGAAGAGACTCTAGTAGATTTTGGAAGCTTGGCTAACTAAGTTACAAGACTCCACAATACGAGAAAGCAGCGGCAGTTATCTGAATCAGCCTCTTGCTAACTACAACACAAACTAAAAGAGCAGATGAAGCAAAGTGGTCACCCACAAGACCCGATCTGATCACCCTGCGCATCCAGACCTCGAAGATCCCTTTGTAGCCCAAAGATATGGAAGGAGGCTTGGTAGGTCAATCATTTCCAAAGAGATAGTATACTCCCTTAATGACGCGCGCTGGATGTCTCAGGTGCTTCTTGTATTATTTTAAACAAAAGTATCCCACTTAACTTAGAGGACCCTCCCAATTCTGAATCTGACTCTCTCATGGTAAAGGAGACGACAAACTAAGAGTCGTTGGGAAACAAAAAGAGCTGGAAAAAAAAAGTCGGTTAATAGACTCAGGCAAAAGCAAACACTCTCGCCACCGAGGCGAGGCACGTGCGAGGACTTGGAGCTTTGGTGAACATGGGAAGTTCAGCAAAAGAATTGAGCAAACCAAACAAGTTAAAAGCTGCTGCCTGGGTTTATGTCTAATTTGCTGCCATTGTGCCAAGACCCCTGGTTGTCGCAGCACACCGAAGACCTAACCTGAAACAGAAATTGGCCAACAGTGAGGTGAAGGCTCAAGGAGAGTAGGAGATCGTAGCCGATGATTACCCGTCAGCTGGTCGAACGCTGAATCTTAAAGGAAGAAAAGTCATTTCCAATAGAAGTGCTCCTATTTCTAGTTCCCTCGCTATCCTGGGACAATCTGTCTACCAATAATCTCCGATATCTCCGTGCACGTGACTGTTCGTTTCTGGCCTCTGATGTAATTTGAGGATGTCGGTAGTTCCAGTCACAAACTGAAGGTTCAGCCAACAGTAGAGAGACAGAGTTAAGCTCATCCCGATCACCCCTGATCACCCGCAGGCAATCGCCGCCTATCCTAAACGAGGTATAGAGATTATTTTGGAATGCACTTCTGTGTTTCAGACGTGTCTTGCGTTTCCTTTCTTAGACTTCGGTTGCGCGGGGAGGGTGAGCGTAGGAATATATAAAGGCCTGAACTTCCAAAGCTTTACGCCCGAAGTACTCGCTCTCATTCTATCCTGTTATCTATTATTGTCGCTGAAAACTTCTGAAAATGGCAAAGTCTAGAAAAATCCGTCATCGCCAGTCCAATAAGTCAAAGGCAAAACATCAACAACACAAACGACAAGGAGATACCTTGTTTCGGAAGGCGTCTGAATTCTGCCAGGAGTGTAATGCGGACGTCTCCCTCGTGGTTCGGTTGAAAGAGAACGATCGGATTTACATATTCCATTCGGATAACCGATGGTTCCCTTCGCAGGAAGGCTTGGTAGGGCTTTTTTTCCCCTCCCCCCCACCTTTTGTTTCTATTTCTTTGGTGAATTTCGGGGCTATACTAATAGCCGCAAGTCTTTACACTATCCTGTGCCTTCAAGGATAACGTGGCAAGAGCTGGCCGCTGCCTATCAAGTTTGAACACAACCTATCGAGTGTAATGGAAAAGCTCACTACAGAATATATATCTATTATTTTAGTGACTTTGGCTGCTGAGATATCGCCAACTAGGAAGACTATATAGTATTTTCCTATAATATCCTGGGTCGACCTGAGATACTATCGTGTTGACATTTGTAGGCTGGGGAAATTACATTTACCGATTTATGTAGCCTTAAAAACCGTTGGCAATGACCGCTGTCATGTTTGGACAGCAGTCACGTGTTAAAACTGCTGTCAAGGCTACGTGATATTTACACGTGATCTTCCCCGGTGGACCCAATAATTTGAGGCCCTTCAAACCCGTCAGATAACGTATTTTTTAAGACTAATTACTAGGGAGACGATTGGCTGGCCTGTAGCTTGTTTCAGGTAGTTAGGGCGCAGGGCCGGCTGCTGGTGCGCCAGGTGGGGGGCAGAGAGCGCGAGAATGAGATGCAGGATAGATGGGAAAGTGAAGCCCCATTGCGGGACATGGATGTCCCATAGATGTTTGCGGTCCTGACCTTCTGTCACAGTGCTGGCGGTTGAGGTGATGTAGTGAGTGGAAGAGGTGCAGGTCTTCTGGGGAGATACTCTCCAGAGGTGGAGGGGGAGCCGGTCCGCTAAGTACCGGTGGACTGGATGACTGGGTGCTGGCGTCTGTAGCAGTCGACGGATCTATCTGGATCTCGTATCTGGACGGTTTGAAGCGATATACTCGAAGCGGTGGTCGGGATGGTGCAGCTGATTCAGTGGCGTAAACACAGATGACTGCATGCTGGCGACAACTGCTGCAGGTTGGCTTTTTCTCATCGCACTGGTGTGAAATGGGTCCCCGTCCAGGGGCAACCTTAGGCTTCCCCATATCACTCTCCAGTTTCTTGGATCCCCACTGCCAAGACGAGAGTCCCACAATCTAACCTTTCTTGGTAAGACGATAGTGTGTATAATGGCTCATCTGATAGTCACGCGGTACATTCTTGAGGAAGAATATGACAATAAGCATGGGCGACACAGCGCACAATCTTTAAATAGCAAGTAGGTCCCATTAAGAATTAAGATCTTCGCTGTCCTTCTATTAGACTAACGTCATGAAGATCTCCTCGGAAATCGAAGGACTCTTCGACTTTTTGCAATCCATCCCAGAGAGAGAACAAGCAGTGGAATCGTTCGACCTCTTAGCCTATGATCGTTCCAATACGTCTCCATGATATCAAAGGTAAGAATTCGAAAAAAATTCGACCATTCCTCTACTCTTACAACCACCTTTACTATATCCGTACATCCTTCCTTTAGATCCATATATCGAAACATCAATGTAGCAATTCGTTCTGACGACCAGTCAGCACCCAGTCCTGTCCCTCTTGTCGAGTCTCAAGCCGAAGCACCCCGTATTTCTTCTTTAACCATTCACCAGCATTGTACACCGGCTCGTTCTGATCTGGGGCAGGGATAAAAGCACTCTTTAAGCCCGTCATGGGGGCATGTTCCTCTGGACGGACTAAATAGGCAAACGAGTACCGAGTAGGCATGGCTTTATTAGGAAGAGGTCCAACACGATGAAGACAAGATCGAAGATATCCATTCGTAAGCAAGGACATTCCATCCCCAAGGTTAACAATGGCATGCCCTTCCTTAGGCTGGACCCATTCCCACTTTCCAGAATCAGAGGACAAAACCTGCAGTCCTGGTTGGCGGGTGAAGAGAAAGGTCAGGGATCCAAGGTCTGTGTGAGCAGCATGTGGAATACCGCGCTCCTCAATTTGTTGAGGATGATACTTTAGCAGTCGAATAATATCTGGCGAAGGCGCAGTTGGCCGATGGAAAGAGTTAAAGTTCTCTGTTTCCGGGAGCCCGAGGGAGCTAGATAGACTCTCCATGATTGTCCAGGTAGCCAAGTGAATGATCTGTGAGAGTCTCCTCAGTGTTTCCATATGCTGATCGATCACAGCTGGCCTAGGAAACTTTCTTTGACCACTGAGCCCCATGACGCCATTCTTTGGGATCTGGCTTTCGTATAAGCTGTCTGGCTGTTTATTCTCACTCGGACTCTTATTGGCTTACTGCGTATGTCTCAAAACCATCTCGCTGACCTGCCAAGCCCCCAAAGTTTCTACCCACGGGCTTGTAGCTGCAGCACAGACGTTAGTAGGACTTCAATATCCCAGCAGAAGGCGTCTGAACAATACCCATTTGATTTCATCTCCGATATCTTGTCAATGTCGTATAGCATCTTTTCTTCGGTGGGGAGATTGTAGAGATCTTCTGTCAGTTGGTACATCTTCTCCAAAACCGGAACAACATTTTGGTTCATTTGTTCCATATCCCTAAGATCGAGGTAGAAGAAGCCATCTCTCCTGCAGGCTTCCAGGAGCTTTTGGACCTCGTTCGGCGTCTGGCTTTGCAATAGGGCTAGATTAAGTGTTTGGAGCTCCATAATCGGAAGGCCTGGCTCTTCCTTTTCCGAGCCTCCAGCTATAGTCGATAGCTTCGTCATGTTCGTCTTATAGGATGGAAGATCTTTATCAGTCTCGCTCACGGGAAGTAAGAAGGCCTCACTTACATGGTTCCCGTGTCGGGTTGTAGCAGAGGCTGGAGGGAGATAGTTGGCAAAATTCGCCTATCTGTGGCTAGAAGAGTGCTCTGGAAATGCTTGACCTCTTGCCTTCACGGACTCCACTATACCCTGCATTTATTACTGTTCATCCCTCAACCTGCCAATATGCATACCAAGGGTGATCAACGTCATCCCGGACACTAACACGTCACCATATCGCAAGACGAACATTATAGTCACATCAGTGGATTAGAATGTCTAGTTTTGCCCTTCCGCAAACAGTTAACTTTTAGTCGTTATCATCCTGGTGTTACAGGGGGAAAGACCTGTGTCACGTGTAAGGGCTACTCTCCTCCCCACTCTACCACATTCCGGCCAGGCTGGAACGGAGCTTTACACAAGATTCCCTGCGTCATCCGCATTCCTTACTGTAACCCAAAAGAACCCTCACATCGAGATAACACAGTGTTTACAAAAGGACGAGTGCAACTCAATTACGCAAATGGCCACGACATTGAACACTCGCAATCTGCGGACCAGGGAAATTGCCAGGAAACGATAGCTTATGGCATCCAACATAGTACCACCAATACCCTGAAGCGCTACTGATAGTCTATGGCCGAAGATGGCTTTTTTGGCAGCTTTTTATTTTATATAGCTTCAATGCTACTCTATCACGCATTCGGCATAGAAATATGGTAGATTTAGGAGGAATTCTATACAGACTATTGGGCCAATCAGGATGTACCTACGGACCTCGTGGAATCGCCAATATCGCATATTAGATGCCAGTTATGCGTAGAATTAGTGAAGATTCAGACCTTCCAATTGGCCTGTAAATTTACATGAAATTTAGTTCCCTGCTCAGCTGACACCTATCTACTGCACATTGCAAATGTTGCATGCGTTGCCCTGTCATCTGTTCCATCGCAGCCACACATTCTTGGCTCCACAATCTTGAATCTTCCCGTCAACAATATTTTGACGCATCAGGATAAAAAGCCTTGGCTTGCCTAAAATAAATTGCATTATCTCGGTAGGTAAGTTGATTATAACTGTGAATTAGAAGCAATTTGTACCCAATGTACAAATGGAGTTCTTAGGAAGTTCTGCTAACGACACAATTTGGCAACCCTCCCTATAAAGAAAAAAAAGGGAAAGAAAAAGAAAAGAAGAATTATCCTGCCCCCGAACAAAAATTGATGGACACTTCACGTTTCAGCTCACTGGTGACTTCACCAGTGGGGGAAATGCAGTCGCTTATAACGGCATTTGAAGCGGATAATTCACCAGACAAAGTTTTTCTTGGAATTGGTGCCTATCGTGACCACCAAGGGAAACCATGGACATTGCCTGCAGTCAAGAAGGTACTCCTTATGCTTTTTCCTTCCAGGCAGGGAATGCCATTGTTAACCACTATAATTTCTATGCCGCACAGGCCAAACAACAGCTCACTCTGGATCCACTTGAGACCCACGAGTATCTTCCCATATCAGGAGATCCCTTGTTCATATATCATGCCCAACGGCTGACTTTTGGGGCAGCGGCGAGTGGACGTAACTTGCACGGCTCGCCCCGAATAGTATCAATTCAAACGGTGTCAGGAACCGGGGCGAATCATATCGGAGCCAGATTCCTCACAGAAGCACTTCGACCACGTATTGTATGGATTTCGAGTCCGTCATGGGCCAACCACACGGTGATATGGCAAATGCTACAGCCGATAGCGCTTGACAGAGATCGTCAGTTGAGAATACGGTATTATCCATATTACAGCGAATCCAACCACTCCCTGGATTTTAAAAATATGATGGGTGTCCTTGAGGCTGAAGCCAACGCAGATGATGTCCTCATCTTGCAGGCCTGTGGGCATAACCCCTCTGGAAGGGATCTCAGCCGCGACCAGTGGAAGGTTGTGGCGGATCTATGCCTCAGAAAGCAGGTGTTTCCTTTCTTTGATTTAGCCTAGTAAGTTGTAAAAGTGCCCGTGGCTACCATGAACTAAACTGACATCGTAAAACCCTAGTCAGGGCTTTGCGAGCGGCTCCATTGATGACGATGTGTGGGCAGTCCGGTACTTTCTCGAACAAAGAATTGAAATGTGTGTAGCGCAGTCTTTCTCCAAGAACATGGGACTATACGGCGAGCGAGTGGGGGCATTTCATCTAGCCACCTTGTCCGAAGATGTAGCGGGACAATCCTTAACAAAGCTTATCCATATCCAGAGGGGAGAGACATCCTCTCCGCCGGCATTTGGAGCCAAAGTAGCGAGGATTGTCATGTCTGACCCTACCATATATGAGAAATGGCAGCAGGATATGCGGGAAATGATATCACGCTTGAGACGAATGAGATTGGCTCTTTGGGAAGAGCTCCGCCAATTGCAGACTCCCGGATCGTGGGACCATCTTCTGGATGAGGTAAATGTGTTTTCCATTCCCACTTCTCTGTTTGATAGGAAGTTACTGACTAGATAGTGTGGGATGTTCTCGTGCACTGGACTCGATTCAAATCAGGTGGACCTATTGCAAAAGCAATTCCATGTATTCATGTTGAAGTCAGGCAGAATATCTTTATCAGGTTGTATGTGCTCAATGTATAACAATGTATATCTAATGAACAACTATGCTAACTTCACAAAGTGAATGAAGGGAATATAAGTTACGTTGCCCGAGCAATAGACGCGGTTGTTCGAGACAGAACCGGAGAGGTTGATAGTATGCTTATTTGATGACCTTTTGAAACATGTTATCTATTGCGCGATCCAGTATTTGATCATTTAATGCCACATTTTCAGAACTTGTACAGAGTCCAAAACGGTGTCTTTCTGAAACAATAAGTTTTATAGAACGTGCCCTCAAAATTGCAGGAATAACATCTGCGGCCTACTGGCGTTCTTCTGGGTATTGCTTTGCGTGGGTTGATGGCCTGGTGCTGCTGGTGCAGAGATACACACTTCGAAACATTCAAGACAGATTTCCCTAGCCTTGAACATCATTTTTTTGCAAGAGTGTCGTTTTCAAAGGATCTCATAGCATTCACGTTTTCCTTCGCGCCTTTCAAAAGAAGTCCTCGGTCTATTGCACCAACAATGAGATTTACACCAAGTTTCTCAATTGGGTCAGCAAAAGCCTCAGGGCTGCCAAACAGTCCAGAGATACCCCACAGCTTTCCATGCTGTTGAGCAGCCGAAGAAACGTCTACCAGAATTTTCTGGTACAGTGGGCTATCCCACTGGCCTAGGATCCCGAGGTCAAAGGTCATATCCATAGAACCAATCAGCATCATATCTAATCCAGGAACAGCTGCTATCTCATCGAGATTGTCAAGTGCCATAGTGTTCTCAATCATCACAATAGCTGATACTTCATTTTGCTCCAGGATCCTTGCAACCTTGTCTTGGCTCAAACCAAGTCCGCCACCCGGGAGAAGAGAGGGACTAAGTGACCGCGTACCCATAGGAGCGTACTTAACAGATTGCACGATTTTCTTAACGTCCCCTGCAATTTCAGTTAATGACCTTCCTTGCTGGTAAACAAATCACTGCCGTCGCCGGAAGCTTCTAATACGGAGAGAAAGATCAGAGGACAAATGTTGTATTTTGCTCACCTGCATTACAAATATGCGGGAAAATTACACCCTTTGCGCCACCATCAAGAACGCGCTGTATAAAACCATCACCAGAATCATCCGGGACGCGAACAAGCGGGAGTATCCCGGCTAGTTTTGCAACTTTGCACAACTGAGATGCGGATTCTAGGGATGCTTGACTGTGTTCCAGGTCGATGAAGAGGGTGTCGTATCCAGCATCGCGGGCAATTAAAACGAGATCGACTGTATGAAAGACTTTGACACCAAGGGCCTGTATTGAATTGCGAAGTCAATATAAAATCTAGTTCAATCCGATTTGTAGTCTGAGATGGAGAAAAATAAATCCTATACCTTGTGGATGCGGCCTGGTTGGTTAACTTGCTTCTTCGTCAGAGACATGTCATTAAAGACGAAAAGTCAGGTTCTTTGCAGTGACAATTGAAGTTCAACTGTCATTCGTAACAAGTATGTTGCAGACGTTAATTAATTTCTCAATAAAGCTGTAGTATAATCTAGTGGATTTCGGAACACAATGACCCATTTAATATTCTTTGCCGAGTCGGGGGCGACGATGTACTATCCGACGTATTGCTGGATACAGTAAGATCTGAGGGAATAGACTTACTAGGTACAATCCTTGTCTAGGTTCGTGCTACTGTTGCTTTAAAGCTACACAACCATCCAGAACACCTGGGCTATCCCTTCTTGCCTTGCAATTAAGGGAGCTACAGTGTTACATTTCTGTCACCCATTTGTACTAACCAAGTGCCGTATGTAGTTACACTGACTTAAAAAACGGTTGTCCAGGTGTTGTACTCTCTTCTTTAATTTATGGGTCTGCTAGTCCATATGCGGTTAAGGAGTATAGTTTATACCAATCAATCGATTGACGGTTAATTACTAAGGACAACCATAACCCAATAATACGTAGACTAGAGGCCCACAAAGTTAAAGAAGAGAGTATAACCCCGGGACACCGTTTTTGCATGTTAGTGTAACGTGTAACGTTCCGTTCAAGAGAGTGTTGCAGCGGGATTGGCAAGATGAGCTGTTTTCATCCATCAAGTCTGCTCCTACTACCTGTCTTGCTGCTAGCTGATGCAGAAAAATACCGCTTCTTAGCAACCTTCGCAATATTCTCTGGGTTCTCACGCACCAGATCTTTACTCTCAAAGGACCATAGCTCGATTTTAAGTTGATGGCAATTTAGGTATGTTCATGGGATTGAATTTATTCACGGTCAAGACACAGATCTCTAAGATCTCCTGCTCTGCCCAACGGTGGACTGTGTAGCAACTCTTGATCGTTTGTGCTTATTTAAAGCTGCTTGTAATTTGTGGATTCATTATTCTTTGCATTTCTTCTCCCTGCGAGGATGACCGCTACCCGTCTCCTTCCGCTTATTGCTCTGACGAACGCATTCCTACATGGGGTCTGCCGCAGCCCAACGCCATTTTCATTTCAAAGCTAGTTTTAAAATACCTTTCATGCTATTCCCTATTAGCAACCACGATGTCTGATTCTTATAAAATATATATATATATATATATATTTAAATTCGTATTTCTGAAGCCTATAACGCGTACTTCGAACGAGAAAAACCTAAAACCAAGCCATTGTAAAGAGATTCGACGTGCCGTACGAGCGACTGCGATGAACGTCGTTCGGCCAGCAACAAGCAGCAGGCGTTTACGACTCGGGATTGCCTGCAGGACATAACCCACGCCATACTTTTTTAATTTTTAATTTTTTTGTTACCTGCGTCCGTTCAACGACTTTGTACAAAGCCAGAGTGTCCAGAAACTTGACTTTCTACATTGTAATTCTAGAGTTCCTAGGCAATCGGTGCATTTCTTCTATGGCGGGCGGTCGTACATTGTAGAGTCCTCGACCAGTAAACTAGAACAGGAAACTACTCTGGGATAATTGCATGGTTTAGAATCTATTATAAACAACCCGCGCATGGTGTTGGCTCATTATTCTCCCGTTCAAAATGCCTGACCCGGGCAACGCCAGCGACTGCGCACCCGATGTTCATCAATCGCGTGGCGCTGGAATGCCATTTTATGCAACAAGGTCGCTTCGCACCAGTTGCACTTGAGCGGCTCTTCCTTCAGATGAATAGCATCAATGTGGCGCGTGACACAGCCAGCATTATGAAATATCCGGCAGCGAACCTTATTAGGTAGCGTCTCATTCGCGAAGCATTGAAAGTAGGCCTCTGGTAGTTCCGAATTCTCTAAATATTCCTTGGTAGCACGCGACGGCTTACCGTGTACGGTAGGGGGTTCCACTTCGCATGTGCTGACACTGTGTTGAACTTGTGGTGTATTCTGGAGTTGAGCCATGGGTTCATCCAATGCAGTGGAGGTTGTAGTTTCTCGCCTGGGCCGATCTCTCAGAGGGCCTTCTTCAAGGACGTCACAATATTGTATTACCGCATCCGCAGCTGCATCGCGCCGATTCCATTCATCCTCCAGCGAGTTGGAGATTGAGTAGGACAAAAGACATTGCAAAAGATGTAGCTGAGGTGGAGATATAGCATTCTCAAAAGGTTCATCCTCTTCCTCCTCCTTAACTGCAGTGCCAGAGAGCTGCGCCTCAATATCCAGAAATACCTGCTCTTCATCAAAGTTCTCTCGGATCTGATGCCGCAAAGCCCTCAGTAATCGTTTTCGCGTATTTGTCACCTTCTTCTTTTGTCTCTCGATCCGAGGGAGCAGGCCCGGTTGCTGGGTCTTATCATACTGGGCACAATCTCGCTCAGCTTCCGGCGGGCTTCTTCCAACTCAGGATGGTCCTCCACCTGTGCCCTCTGTCGCTCCGTTGAATATCTCGGGCGTCGTGGGTCTTCCCAACGATTCTGGCGCGTGACAGCCCGCATCAATTCCACGTCCGGGTCAAGGCCACAGATAACTCGAATAAAGAGTGGTATCCACATGAACGGCATTCTAATCCAGCCAAGGGCGTTTAACCAGATTTTCCAGTGCTCCACAGCGGGGGGAAATGGATCGTGGCAGACTGTGGAGCAATGTTGGCAAACGGTCACTGTATATATAGAGGAATGAAGTCTCGTGCGGGGGACGGTTCGTGTCGATCGCCGCTATTAGACGGTCAATTGTTTATATGTACGGTGTCACACAAGCAATGCATGAAAAGCCGAGGCTGAAATAGGGTAGTCAGTGCTCTCCGCAATAAGTTGTCCTCCTTTGTGGCGGGCGATATATCTAGTAGGTCCACCCCTATAAATGCACTGTGGCACAGGCAGCCTGCATCAGCGCTCTTTTGGAGAGCGCTGAAAGATGATATATATAGATAAAGTATCATGCACTATAGCAATTTAGGTTAAGACCTGTCGGAGTCACTCAATCCCGTCCTTCCCGTTTCGTGCATCCGATCAGTCGCTCATTGGTTGTGGAATGTATGTCACTGTTTAGAGTCTAGCTGTATTTAAAGTGAAGTTTTATTAATATTAAGAGCTGGTACATCACACGACTACAAAATTCTTCTACTATAACCTTGCATATAAAAGACACAAGATGTAATAAATAAAACAGGAATGTACAATAGATTGAAGCTTTCTCTATTTAGTAAATCATCTTTTTACTTGAGCCGGCGACTGGTGTAAAAGATACTGTTTCTTTTAAAAAACAGATAGATAATTTTTTTAAATATATTGATTACTCTAATAGCCCGCACTGACACCCTTTTTTAGAGGGTTCCCGTACGAACCCTCTGAGTTTGAGAAACTTGGCAACAGGCCTGCGTAACAAGGGATAGCATTCCGGCGAAGGAACATAAAGCTTTGTTTACCATGTCTGTTTTCCCTTTCTTCCTTCTCTTCTTTCAATGATTCTATCGTGTACGTACGGCATCCTTAGGTTGAGGCAATCTAAGCGTGGCCCCTAACATAACTCTCTAGAAATCAGTGACTTATCAGTTGCCACCACACAAGTGTTAGGTTATTCGGTTTATCCAGGTGACGCGGCGTCACTATCCTTTTGGAAGGACTCTCATGCGGTATTTTAATAGTATTTAAATCTTTCTTACCCCTTTTTCTTTTCTTTCTAGAAGGCCTATCCAACCCTGTGTAATCTACTCTGCCCCGTCTCTCTATAAATAATAATACCTGTAAGATCTACAGAGTTCGGTTACTGATATATCCTTTATTCCAGTACTAAGCCAAGTTTCATGGACAAGAATATATGTCAGTACACCTGCGGTTCTTTCAACAGCAGCCGAATATTCATCAAAATTAAAAATGTCAAGGATATGTTGCTTAATCGGCTCGTCACTGCGATCATTAATGCCATAGAGTGTCAGCAACTCGCGGATCTTCTGTGCTGTCAGAATCTAGATTGCTTTTTCTATAGCTTTTGTCGCTAGTCCCATTAATTATCCCCTTGAATAGTCTTATAATGTATGTTCAATATCTCTGTCAAGGTAGAAAAGCATTTATTGTGTTAGCGTCAATGAAGCCCCAGTTCATATCCACGCTAGTCCTAAAATGGTGGTAGCTGTCCCACACGTTGCTAGTCACGGATCAACAGATCAACTACCCGATCTAGGCCTGCAATTGGGTGTTTTTGTATCCCACCGGCATCCCACTGACTCATTCAAGTGGGCTATAATTTCAGCGATTTTTGGGTAGCTAGAAATTGTGTGGTGATGAATGATTCTATCGGCACTTTCCCCGGCTGCCAGACGATGGTGTGGCGATTGCCATCGAACGGCCGCGGCAGCTGTCGAGCACAGGAACCTACACCTGAATCCAATTTTGAATGTCAGAGCACCACGGAATATGGAAACTGGAAGTGAATTTAGGTGTTGTATATTTTCCCTTCCACTACATACCCCTAAGAGGTGAACTACAAGCATGTCGGGTTTCCCCTGATGGCAAGGAAGGCGTTTAGGAAGGACGTAGCTATGGAGACTTAACTAGTAGGGAAGGGATCCTCGATTATACATGTTCCCAAGAGATTGACTTCCGATGATGCTCAATTTTTCTAAGGCTTATGGAACTATATATTTGCTGATCCTGCAAAATTGCGGTACCTTTCAAGCGTCTCCTATACAAGAGACTCCTAACGTTTTAGCGAAGCCATCTTCAGAAATACTGAGTAAAAATATAGATTGTTGGACATTATTGGGCAGTCTGAATGAGTATACATTGCTCCAGCTATGTCAAAGGAGAGGCATCCCTCGCTCTTGCTATCCAGGTCTAGCGCCAAATAATGAATTCGCTTCGTGGTAGAGTGCGTGGAGAGCCTCACTAGCTACTGCTCTTTTATACCCCGGGGTTCTGCCTGCAGATCTCGTCAATAAACTCGTGCCTCTTCACGGCCTCCTCGAAATCACAAAGCACGCTTTCGTCACCAGCAGCAATTGCTTCATAAACACGCGCCACATTTCTATTAATCGGATCCATCTCGGCAAAGGTCCCTTTCTTGAGCTCAATTGTGTCAACTTTGTCGCGGTTAAACTCATGGAGCTCAAAGCGGGTTGTGCCGAAAATTTCGATATAGCCATTGGGACCGGCTATCCGGACCTCTCCCTTCTCCCCATAGATACGCCACTCAAGCCCTGGTGAGCCCTTAAAAGGTGCTCCGCCTCTGATTGCAGCTGAAAGGACTGCACCCGACTTGAGTTTGCCTTGAATCATGATGTGGTCAGGAGTGGTCTTCTTGACGTTTTCTCTAATAACAGAGCCATCGGTTTGAACAATTGCAACGACTGGGCGCTGATTTGAAATGAGGGATTGGAAGCTCGAGAACTCGCCAAGGACTGTGATCAGTTAGTACACACGGCTGAGGACAGAGTTCTATAAGGTGGTAGGCTCCCAAAGACCAACCTTCCTGGACGGTGTCAAGCAAATGTAAGGTTGGAATTGTGAGTAGGGATCCACCACTTCGACGGTCTATGAGATAAGCTTGAGCCTCAATCTCCGTCGGGCCTCCAATAAGGCCTTGACTGGTGATTGTAGCGCTGAGGACCTTGCCTATTCTTCCGTCATTCAAAATTTCTTTCAACGTCTCGACCGTACTTTCAAACCGGCCCTGAAGTCCAACCGCGGCGAGCTTGACATTGTTCTGTTTAGCCGCACTGAGGAGTTCCTTGGCTTCCTGAAGGTTACTGGCAAGTGGCCACTCGACAAAGACATCCTTCCCGGCTTTCAAGGCCGGGAGGATACACGTAGCGTGGCGATCAACTCGAGTAGTACAGACAACAAGGTCAATATCCGTGTCGTTAGCAAGATCTAATTTGGGGTATCAGCTAAATTTCTTGGCAATATCACAGGGACAATATAGAAAAGCGATCCTCTTATCCTTACACACCTTGCACATTTCCATACGTCCTCGTTTCTCTGGGCAACCCGAGGTCCTTGACGCTCTTCGCGGCGCTTTCGACCGATGAGTTGCAAACAGCGGCAATTTTGAATTTCGATCCCGGGCTCTGCAGATATGGTAGATGAGCATTGGCTGCCCAAGAACCGGGTGAAAGGCCAATGATACCGATACGGAGTGGGGCCATGATGGTCAGAAACAAAGATTGCTCATGAACTGTCACGAATGCAAAACATGGAGATCGTATAAGTACTAATGGGGGACACTGGTTAAGGAGGTATATATAGGGTTAGATTCAGGGGAGATGGTATTGTAATGTGTCCGAGCTTTTGCCATCGGCTGATTAATGGAGCTGCACCCGGTAGGTAACCAACTAGGCTAGAGAGTACGGCAACGGATACATTGGTCCAACCAATGGTATGAGAACGACATCACTACGCAGAATCCGACAACGGCGGCATTGTAGGGAAGTAGGGCTGGTGGGAGGGCCGGCGGGAGGGCCGGTGGAGACAGATGGATTAGATGATACTACTGAGGGATTTCCTTCCCCTACTTAGTCAGAGGGTGGTGTCTTGAACTCTTACAAGGCTAGTCTAACCCGGCACATGACCCGCACTCCTTAAAAGTACTCGCTAACTGGTAAATGCTCTCCTATTTCCTTCAGAGACACGCCAACCATCGTCGTTTATCATGAGCAATGACTAGCTGGGGTGATTCGCTTAACATAATAAGCCATCGCGCACTACTTCCGACCTCCAGAATACAGATATCGATCAAATCCATCTTATTCGCCCCCCATAAGATGAATAGAACGGATTGTGATTTGGATTTAATTTAGTATGAGAGATGATTCGGAACGCAGGCGACTGGTCCGGTAAACGACGCAGACTAGGAGCTGCCACACCTGGCAGTAGCGCTAGTA
The DNA here is from genome assembly GCA_001696595.2 of Aspergillus hancockii. Taxonomy (NCBI): domain Eukaryota; kingdom Fungi; phylum Ascomycota; class Eurotiomycetes; order Eurotiales; family Aspergillaceae; genus Aspergillus; species Aspergillus hancockii. The sequence goes on along the minus strand of MBFL02000416.1, from coordinate 7,013 downwards.
GGTCGACGGCTTGAGATAGCTCTAGATTGGACGGTCCTAGATTCACGGCCGATGTAGAAAGGTGATAATCTGGATCTGATTTGACTCGTTGACACGGCGGTCCACAATGGTCGGGTACGCGCGGTCGATCAGCCGTTCCATAGAGAGGACGAGCAGCGGTTCCTGGCCTGGGCTGGACGACACCGCCGGACCGACACAGTGGCCATGGAGGTACTTCAGCCACTGGGTCAGCCCCAGCCAGGGAGATATCCCTGTGCTGGCATCCCGCTGCTCTGAGGTCTGCTGGCCCTCCTCCTGGTCCGTGGCCACGTCGCATCCATACCTCTTGGTGAAGGCCTTCAGCTCGGCGAAAAATTCCTCGACAGGGTTCAATTCGGGAGAATAAGGGGGAGGTACATCAATTTCACCCCCAGCTCCAAACACATACGCTTTATCCGTTAAGAGCGATGGACGTATGCATTGTCCATCACCAAAACCGATCTTGGCTCTGACCATTTCCCACAATGCCGCAGAAGCCGCTCATAAAGACCGCAAAGATGGTTGCGTCAGTTGGTTCTTTCGGAAGGCTCGGGAAACGACAACCCCATCCTAACAGTATGCAGGCAAGACCTGATAACGTTGATCACGGTGAAATTCAGTCGCTTGAACTGGTGCCGGTCCTAGAGGAGACCGACCCGTCCGCTGACAGCCTACCTAGCCATTGGTTGCTGCTTGTGACAAGGCCTTTTCCTCCAGAGTGTGAAGATCAATCAGACAGTTCTTGATTGTGAGGCAATGTAAAAATCTGAAGAATCGAGATGCTTCCCAGCCGCGAGAAATTGACAACTTCAAGATCGACGAACAACGATGGCTAATCTACTAGCAACTCGATCAAGTCTTTGTGTACCAGAACTGAGTGTACTACTTGCTCCTGGGCATAGAGAAGGCCATGACTAGCGGCCGTAGTTGTAATTTCAATTTGTATAAGGGTTTAGCATCTACTCTTGGTAACGACTCTATACCGCCTCCGGACTAGCCTGATAAATATGTGTCCAACATGAATGCAATTCCACAGTGGAGTTGCGCAGCCAACGGACGAGGTGGGACGCCCTGAACCTGCTCTGACATATGAAAAAATGGCTGATGCTATAGTGCTAGGGTTAACGCCTCTTCGCGACAGCTGAGGTAGAAATGAAAGAGAAAGGTCGATCTTTCCATAATCTCGCCATCTGAAGGCTCGCAAAATCATCAGTTTTTCTTGACACTACATCCTGCTTGACAGGGACGAGATAAGACGAGATGAAGGGGTGCCAAAGACCTCATTTGTGGATGCTTTCAGCTACAGAAAGTTGAAACTTGACAAGACTGAAAATATTGATTGCTCGCTACTCGCTGAGGAAACGACGGAACTATCTACATGACAGACACGCAGGCAGAAGATATAGGTAGGGTGCTAGGCCTAAGTAGATGCCCACAAAAGCCTAACTTTCAGGGTCTGTACATAACCCGAACAAAAAGGTCACCCGTGTGTGTATTGTCTCCTGCGCGCTCCCCGAGTCCAGCGAAACGGAGTTGAAGCAGCTCTATCATATCTTCGGGTAAAGAGCCCGCAGGCAATGGATTTTTTCTCTTTGCGTCGAGGAGAATTTGGAGATCCTGGGCATTAATACATACTTTGTAGGGTGCTACTTCACCATTCCGTCGAGGCGCATGAGATAGCCCATTCAAAATGGTGTGCCTGTTAAGATAAACATAGTCATCGATGTCATAGCCATAGTAATTTGCACGGAGCATGTAGTTATATAAGACTTCTTGCTCCAGCTAAACGTAACTTAGCTGGCTTCACGGAATTGTTTATCCTTGCATACTAGCAGAGGGAAACTTACCGATCGGATATGGAGTCTCAGGTCTCGCTTTCCCAGATTGATATGTTCGTCACCGCAGCCCGGAAACACGTACTCCATGTCAGCTTGGACTTTACCCCCAAAATCCAGTTCAAGGATCATAACCTTCTCCTGTCCGTCTTCGTAAACCCGCTGCTCTACATAGATCCTGGGATCTGCGCAGTTCTCATCCTCCTTGGACATGAACGCCGTCAAGCGGACAAATTTTGCCCGATCATACATCGCATCTGGATTTAAGATTTCCGTCTCGTCTGCACGCCCCGTGCTCAGTTGCCTCGCTCACTTCAGCAATCACGAGCGGATCGATTGACATACCTGTAAAAATGACCTTTCTAAACGGATACCCCGGCACCTCGTTGCGTTCTCGACTCAAGTCCTGACTTCTAGTGAAAATAGTGAGGGGTACATCTCGACTGCGGCTGTAGGTTTCCACCATTTCCTTAAGTGAACCCTTGCGCCTCAACTTGCCGAAGATGCATCCCCGGAACGTGGCACGGCTGCTCTTAATTCTAGACTGGGGCGGGGAGTTGGATGGCGTTTTGATTACTCGAGTCGCGGTCCGTCTGCTGTGCAAAACGGGGTTGCCATTTGTGTCCAGATCGTGGATAGTTGCCGGCCGTGGTGATGACCCCATATTTTGCTTTACTTGGAATGATTGACTGGAGTCTAGGATGATTGTATTGGGCGAGTGGTATATGCGAAGAAGTAAAGCGGGGGCTCTTTTATGGGAATCCCGTGAGCCAGCCTCGTCAGACAGTGGCGCAAGGTAGACAGGCAACTGCTGCGAGTTCACTGTGCCATGGGAGGAGGGAAGCCTATCAAAAGTCATCCTCTAGCTAAAAATATATAACTCCATGTATTATAGGTCTCTAAGCGCGGAACGAACCAATGGGAAACAAGGATACCCCTAGGTCAAATCCCTGGGCTTAATTTAGTAATGTAACAGTAGAAGCGCTATCCGGAGAGACAGGCAGATGATAATATTCCATACTGAGTCTGTTGTTTCAATACACGCCGGCTCGCGGTGTACTAGAGATTGTCAAAGCACGCTGATTTATAGTTCATTTCACCCCGGCTAGTGATATAATTTCTATTCTCTTTATGCCAAGATCTCTGCGAGATAACTAAGATAAACTAAAAGAAATGAACTTGCCTAACCATAAAAAACCTAATTCATTTACTATTTTAAGAACCAAAGACTAACTAAGTATTAGCAGGGAAAAAAAAAAAAAAAAAGACAATGAACGAAGAATAAGGAACTAGAAAGATTAATTGGAGCTCCATCGGAAAGGCGGACGCAGGAGGCAGAATCCATAGGACACGATTATCGAACAAAAGATGTCCGCTAGCACCGATACAGCAAGTCGGAGAGGATTTCCAGTACATGTGCTACTCCCATCGAGTCGACTAGCGCTCTTTTGTATACGAGTGGCACTTTCCTAAATTGAAGGTAGCAAGGAATCAGTATCACAGAGGTTTCCCCTATGCCTTTCTCAATGGAAGGTCAACCGCCGCAAGAGACTCGAGTAGCCGCCGGACAAGATGGTGAACAGCACTATCATGCCGGCGCTGTCGCCGCGCCAGGGGTGGGATCGAATAAAGAGAATCCTTATTCGTATTCGAAAAGGTTTGGCAGGGTCATATTCGAATTCGAAAATACTCAGGGAGGACTTATTAGTATTCGAAATTCGAATATTCAACAATTATTCGAAAATCTGCCAAGAGATCATGCCATAGGGTGTGGGTGTGTGGTTTTATCGTGTACTCTTTAGCTTACTACAGTCCTCTCGCACGTAATGTTATACAAGGTATTCTATCTATAATTCATTGCAATAAATACTACCATTCTTTCTTCATCTACAATGGGTAATCTCTTTCCTTACATTCCTAGGCGTTCTCAGCGACCACAAAAGATTGACTGCCATCTGTTGCATGATGGAGGCGACACCGATGTGATGTTGCCACCGCTGAAGGTATATCACCTCTCGAGAAGACCAAATATGGCACTCTTCCCCGAACCACTGGCGCCCACCCAGGCAGTTGCCCGGCCAGCCGTGATGTCGAGGCTGAGGCCACGAAGGACGGGTACGTCAGAACGAGAAGGGTAAGAAAAGCATACGTTTTCTAGGCGAATTTGCCCCTGAAAGTCTTTAATGATAATTCCATCTCGTGATAGAGCATCGGTACTCGATTTTCGATCAATCATTTGAAATGGCTCCTGGGCCGCAGCCGCTAGCGACGGTCTGCGGAGCGACCTGCGTCAAGGCCTGAGCTGCGACGAGCACAGCGAAAACGACCCTGACGCGAGTAAGCCTAGGCCAGACAATCACCTGTGTCGCAGCCTTACGTAACGATGGTTCCGGGCTCGTCGACCTCTCCCTCTGAGTACATTCAGATGCCTTGCCAAAAAGCCAAGCCGTAACCGGCGAAGATCCAGAAAAACTCAACAGGAAATAAAATAGCGTGTACTATGGACTTTTTAGATCCAACCTTGTACGCCTGTCCAATTATGTTAGCGAACCGCTTCGATAGCTTTGGGAACGCCCAGAACGCATGTGCTGTCTGGATTGTGGAGAAAGCCTCCTCAGCCAGAGATCCGGAACGTGATCTGGCCCGAAATTGAGGCTGAGGGAGAATCGACGAAAGATATTTCTTGACGGAGGGTTGCATCTGAGGAAGTCCACACGGAGGGCTTTCGTTGTTCTGATTGCAGTGACAGAAAGGAGAACCTAAATCTAGCTAATGGCTGGAATGAAGTGTCAAGGGCCTATAATACCATCCATATATAAGAGGTGACGACTTTGGCTGCACACAGATACACGAAGTAGAGACTAGTGAACTGGTCATGCGATGTCAAGCTTGCTTATATTTTTTTTTTGCTGCTGTCTCACCTGTACTTAGTGACCTTGCTGCGGTACTCCGCAGGCGACAGGTCACCCACAGCAAAATCATTGAAGATGTTGACGAAATGACCGAACGAGCGATACCCTAGTGTTGATTGTAAGCTACGTCGGTCAATGTCAAAGCGCCAAACTTGACCATTTTGGCATCCAAGAGTCAGTTTATCCGCTGTATACTATAACATTGTGACGCGACATCTGAGGGGAGACGGAGGAGGGGCATCACTCCATAGTATATCCATCGATTTCCGACATAAAGAACTTGTAATGTGTCGAATGTAGTGACTTGTTTGTCTGCAGGGATGCTTCCAAGCCAGACAGGGCCAATGCTCATGTTCATTGCAAGGCATCGGTTACCTGCGGAGAATCTTATGGGGTGTATCGGCTCTGATATCTTGATTCCCGGCCATGAACGGAACATAAAAAGACTACCTAAATTGTGCCCGAGCTATTTCGATGCTTGTGTGCATTGTTTGATGTCCCAGAGCCTGATGGTCCGATCATGGGAGCCAGATGCGATCTGTCGACCCTGTGGTGAGTAGAGTTGATCCGGTTCGGGTTCAGGGGTTAGAGCTCCACCATGTTGGCATTGGTACCGTAGGTGATCACCGCACACTCAGTCCCACCTGACGCGCGATTTTCTACTCCGCAACCGCCATAGAAATGAAGCCCTAGAGCCGCATATATTTCATATTATCCGGAGATTTTGTAGTGGTTTTCTATTTCGCCTCCAGAAAACATGAAAAGGTACGTTTTTTAATCCCGAAAGCATTGTGGTAGGTGTATCTGCCGCTCTCGACAGTTTATTATACCAGATGTCTCTGCAACAACAACATCATGTAGATCACTAATATCCTCCTTTGGATGATTTCATCGCCCAATAGGCTCGGTACCGCAATGGCACTGAGTGCACACGATGTCGACGGAACAGAAGCCAGAGATATAATGATAAAGGAGTGACGGAGACACTGTTGTAACGAAAAGTCAACGCAGGCGATTGGACGATAGATCATATACTAAATGTTATATGCGGTGAGTGGGGCTAGTCAGCGGCTCTCATTAGTCAATCCGATAGCGTGCATGGCCTTGTCGTACAGGGATCTTCTTCATAGACTGACCAAGGTTCCATGCCGTGGCTTCAGACATCTGGTCCCATATTGACAGAATCATGCGTTGCATTTCTAAGCAATCGGACGTTCTCAACGCTTAAGTCCGGGAAGGTGCGATAGTAAAACTCAGCATGCCTTTATTTTCTGTATTTTCGAAGCAACCGGACTTCTCAAGAACATTTCTCCAACAGACCTAGTTCCCTTCACCGTTCCATGATTTCGACCCGCGACTTAGTGTGATGACATTATTGCCGTTTCAGGTCTAGCCTCCCGGGGTTTGTCGAAGCTGTCGACTCCATGACCCGTCTTTCCTTCTTCGGCCTAGCTTGCGGGGCTGGATTATGGACTTGTTGCCTTAGTGTACCTGAAGCGGCGGCTAACACATCTCAGCTCCGGAACCAGGACCAGGACCAGTCCGTCTGCTTTCTTCACTCCTACCCATGACATTTCGAACACAACAATGCAGGATTTGGCACTCGGGACACCAGGACGATGGGACATACCGTGACTCAGCTCTCTTGGCCCCAGAGCGAAGCGAAAGAGGCCGGCGATCGTCCCGCGGACGCCGACGCCGACGCCAACAAGCAGCACCGGAAGATCCAGAACCGGAAGAACCAAAGAGCACGCCGTGAGTTCATCCCTCGCTATCATAGCCCCTGCTGTGCTCAGAAACCCCTCCAGGACTGCGGCTCAAGGGTAGAGAGGCGGGGACGGGTCAGGGGTCGCGCCCATTCCAGGTCAGGCGCTGGCGCCTCGATGAACCCGACGACTGTCCCCCCCCAGAAACCTCGCTAGCGCCAGAGAGCGCAACCACCACGCACGTCTCCCCTCGACCACCTCGCACGTACACAGGCATACCGCCCTCCACAGCCGAGCGTACCATCGTCCTCCGAGGATCGCCACCCACCGCCCACATTCACCCACCAGTAACCCTTGATCCCCCGCCCTTTTTTTTCCCCCTCTCCTCGGACCACCTCCTCCATCTCATCCAGTACAACGTCTTCCGCGCCTTCGTCTCTAACAAACGCACCCTCAATACCCTGCCCTCCGACCCGACTATCTGCCCCGTTACCGGGCCCTACCGCGACGACACGACCCGCTTCCCCCTCAACCCCAACATC
>MBFL02000415.1:0-28909 GCA_001696595.2 Aspergillus hancockii | reverse complement strand
GTCTCGTGAGGCTGTGGGAAGGGGGGAGGGTGTGTTACGTGTCAGACAGAAATACAAGAAAGTAAAAAAGGGACAGGCAAATTGTCAAAGAAGAAAAAGGTCTAATAGAGCTAACACCGATTGCGACAACGGTGGTTGTGTAGGTGAAGATGACGACAGAGGGGGGTTTGATAATGTTGGTTGGAGGGGAAGGGAAGAAGAGATGGTGGAAGGGGAGGTTTGGGACTGACTGAGGTTTGGTTTGCTGGCCGTGCAGGTTTGTCTCTGCACTCTGGTTGGCCTGTGCGCCACAACCTGTGCCCAAGCGGCAACTGACCTCAGCCACACTTCCCCCAGGATCTCCAAAAAAAAAAAAAAAAAAAGGGAAAACCCCGCCACAGCTGGAATTTTCTTAGAATATTGGTCGGGATGATTTTGTGAAATATGTACGACTTATCCAAGGAAAATACAATATGATATTATTATGTACGAGTCGCAATTCATAACCGATCATCATCATCATCAGAGAAAACCATCTCCCCTCCACAATCTGCCATCCCGTCGTGCTCCTGAACCGAGTTAGACCGACAGCTGAGCTTAACCGCGCGCTTAGATGATGTCACCGCCAAAGCCAAAGCCGCCAAATCCTCCGCCTCCGCCAGTGCCACGTCCTCCAAATGGACCACGCCCGCGTCCCGATGGTGCACCTCCTGGCCCGACAGGATCGTATCGTGCACCAGGGGGCGCTTGAGGGTCATATCCTCCACCCTGTGGTCCGCCAAACAGAGGATCATCAAATGTAGGGTGCATACCTCCGCCTCCGCTCAAGCCTGGTCCGATACCTCCCCGTAAAGGATCATGGGGCCCTAGTCCCGCTGGATACAGATCCCGGTCTCCAATATTGAGTGGGTTCCTGCTTCCCATTCCGGGAGGGTAGCCGCGAGGCGGCCGGAGAATTTCGTACTCATCTTCGAAACCCGGCGGGGCAAAGTCTCCTGGAGGGACTGGTCGCCGAGGGCCTGCCGCAAGGGGATCATCGAACGGGTACGGGCGCGAGGGCTGTGGAAGTCTGTCATCTCGTAAAGGATCGCGTCGTGGTGGCCTCTCCTGTGGCTGCTCTCGTTCTAGCCGACTAGCGGCCTCGTATCCTTCCTTGTATAGTCCTGGAGCGAGCTTTTGGATCACGTTGATTTTGAATAGTCCAATCAAATCGGCTAACCGAGAGGTAGATATGAATACTTCGTTAAGGGTGGTGCTTGATCCCGCTGACGACGACACGGGCAACGAGGAGGCGGAAATGTAGTCTTTGACCGGAATATCAAAAGAAGTTGTTCTGTCATCACCCAGCGCGAGGGCAAACACAAGGGCGTTGTTTCCTATCCGGCTGACCTTGAGCAAATATTGCATCGAAGATTGCGAATGAGCATATCGGAAGGAGAAGGTATCGTTTGCGTTCCATCCTGGCGGGAGAGATGGGCTTTCAGACGAGCTTTCTAGTGATTTACGGAGTCGTCAGTAATGGGTACAGAACTTGACGATAGTGACAACACAGTAGACCAAAAACCAACAAAGAAGAACCAGGGAAGACACAAACCTATAGTATGCTCTTCCCCAAGACCCACCAAGCGAAAGTTCACTGCCAGCATGCATGCGTGACCGATGAGAGCGGTCGCTTCGTAAGGAGTCTTAAGGCTGAACTCAGCATTTCCGTCTCCACGCAGAGCATTCTGGGCAAGCTCCACAACATAATCGGGGCGTAGGGCATCTGAATTTCCAGACATGTCGACTTTTTTGATGGATTAAATGATGTAGGATTTGTTCAGCATGAGTTTGCGATGACGACGGTGGGATGGTTCGAGCCCTCCGTTTCATTATCAGGAAGCTCACGTGGTGATAGAAGCCTACGATCTTGGGGCTAGTCCGAGTGTAGTAAGGTCGGAATCGATGGACCAATCTAGCCAATCTGTCCCTGTAGAGTGAACCATCGAAACACTCAATGAACACTAGAACAACGCACATATTTTAACTTGCTGTCCTAATCCACACCTTCTGAGGGCTGGGAGCGGCCTTTGACTTTGAGATTTTAAACAGACTAAGCCGAAACTTCTCCTAAAGTAGACTCCTCATTTATCAATGAACACTACCATTGCTTAGACAATGAGAGAAGTATCCCTTTGTCAGTCGTCATAGGCTGTCTGTGGCATTCAACGATCCTGCGTCTCTCCTACGTAATTAAAGGTTGTCTTCCAAGGTCAACAATGAAGTTCATATCGTCAATCTCACAACCTTAATCAGACAATCAACGAGAGCAGCAGATGATTGGCGGGCCCACAAACTGCCTAAAGGGGCAAAATCGCCAGCATGTGATCTTTTCCTATCATCCTTGGCGTCTTATCTCTTTCGGGTAATTGACCCTTGTCTTCCTACTACCTCATCAATACTAGTATTCTAGCTGACGTGGTACTGAAAGAACTCTACCCTACCGGCCACATCCTATGTGATGTCATCCAATTGTCCATCTAGATAGATTGGTGAAATGCCTCGAGCTGGTGTGTAACAGTGTACCTTGGTTTCCAAGCGACGAACCTAACATCGTACCTGGCAGGTCCTGCATGTCTCACATGCAGGGAGAAATGCCGAAAATGTGATCGTGCGCGTCCCAATTGCCACCGCTGTGTATCGAAGGGTTTAGTATGTGGAGGGTATCCGGAACAGTTCAGGTTTTGTGGTATTGCGAGTCGAGGTAAATGGAAGGGCGCCCGGATACCGGTGAGCGCTCAAAGGTCTCGGAATGTGCCGAACAGAATTGGAACGCGGCAGGGAAGCCAGGGGCAACAACCATCAGAAACTTTAGAAGTGATGTCGCAATCTTCGGAGCCAGCTTATCCGCCGTTACCCCCGGAGAAACCCCATGCATATACACAAGACTCACCGGACGATATTGCAGAGATTCTCAGACTGCCTGAGACGGATACTCTTCTAAGTCACTGTGAGTTTTATTACTGAACACGTATCCCGAACAAACATAGTGACGTCCTTGTCCAGATGATAATTTCATTTGTCCACATCAACTCTCGGAGATTGGTCAAGAAAACAATAATCCATATCGAATGTATATTCTTCCCTTAGCCCGGAAGCAAATCGGTCTATTGTATGCCGTTCTTGGACTATCTGCTTCGCACCTTGGGCAGATAGCAGGAAACCAAACTATGCACGAAGCGACTGCGGTAGAGTATCGCATGAAAGCTATTCGAGCGCTCAGTGAAGAGATCCGCAGGAGCCAAGCGTCAACCTTACTAGAGGACGAGCAGGATGCTGTACTTGCCATCATTCAGATTCTATTACTTCATGACGTACGTTTCGAGGGGAACATAACTATATCCTCCCTGTGTTGCTGTTTGATCTGACTGTTCCGCACAGATCTGTGAGACCGGAGTTTCGAGTCATGGGATACATATTACGGGAGCTATGTCTGTCTGCAAGCGATTGTTAATATCCGAGGGACTAAGTGGCCATCGTCAGCGGGCTGTCTTCTTTCTCGGCAATCTTGCGTGGTGGGGTGCCCGGGTCGCTTGGTTTTTGCGATGTACTAACTCTTAAAGGCTTGATATTATCCGCGCTTTTGCTGGTCCCGAACGGCTCTGCTTTTCCCAAGACATCCGAGAACTGGTTGCCTGTGCAAGCGACAAGAAATTTGAGATGGTGAACGGCTGCCATCGAGAGGTATTTTTAATTATTGGAGGTGTGATGGAAAAGGCTAAAGAGTACACTATGGGGTGGCTTACGTGGGATGAGTATCAAATTGCCATGCTCGTGGCAAAGCACAAGCTCTATTCATGGGACAGAAAAGAGAAGATGTACCCCAGTACTGATCCTCGTTGGCTTGCTGTGGCGGAGGCTTTTCAATTCGCATGCATTTTGCGTATTCTTCGGCTGCTGGACCCTTTGCGGCCAGCAAAAAACCCAGACATCCAAGAGTGTGTGGCGCGAATATTAGATGCAACAGCCACTGTTCCTTCGGATTGTTCATTGATTGAACTACTCATCATGCCACTTTTCATGGCGGGAGCAGATTCTCTTGCACCGCACTCTCAATATTATGTTTTGACTCGATTCAAGGATATAGAAAGGAGATCCGAAGTTCGCAACCCAGTTCCTCGAGATTTACTGGAAAGGGTCTGGGCCGCACGCGCCGCTCAGTCTCTTGATGATGATACAAATATCTCGTGGACAAATTTTGTAAGTTACACCTTCGAGGCGTCTAACCATTTAGGCTCCACTGACGCCACATAGACTCATTGCCCTGGAATCGCACGGCAACATGATTACCTTATCATATGAACGGTGTCAAGCCATTGGTATGCCTTTAGCTAATTAATTGCTGATATACGAGGACTACTTCAAGTGATAGTACACGGTAAGTGTGAGAAGCTCTGGAGGGCCAGCGATAGTTATGCGACAACAGTTTCGCTAACAAGTTCATTTATATTTTACAGTCTCAATGGCGAACTCTTTCAAGCCAGGTACACCTGGTTAATGCAACCGTAGTTTAGTCGCCACTCTTCTGACCATGTCCCCTGCGGCCGAACACTCATTGATCTTACTCCGTTGTATGTGCTTCTCCCGTATTTGGCGTAACATGGCTAGTAGACTGGCTACCACCATGGATTCCTCTTCTCGACTACTGCAGTCTGGAAGCAAGAGTACGCCCCTTACTGAAGTCCGCAGGCAACCACACGACGATTCTAACATGAACAAAGATTGCCAGCACTCGGGGCTCCTCGTTCCCTGATGTTCCGATATCGGTAAGGGTATAACGAAACAGACTATTTGGTCCCGGATCGGCCTGCCACTGTACTGTCCTTCTAAGTTGGTCTTTCTGTCCCGAAAGGCAAAATGTGAAGTAAGGGTGTGGAATCTTATATTCCCCTCTGATATTTGACTCGACTGGAAACGAAACTATCATAGGGCCACCGTCGAGTCCGTATTGACTGGTTACAAGGGGGCACTCGGCTATGGGAAGGGAAGGGAACAAACTGCCGATATTAGCCTTGACACTCAATCGACAGCAATGTTGTGGTCATTATCAAAAGTTCTGTGTTGAACTTGGAGCTTTGTCGCCCTTCTCCCCGTTCCTGTTTATGTCTACTAGATATTCTACCCGGACGCTCATTCAATTTGACCGAGTGCAAATAACTGCCGAAAGTCATCCCTTGAGTGGCATCTTTGTACTGATCTGCTCCATCATACAGGGGAAGATGGGTAGTGTTTGTATCGTGACGAGGGATGTATAACACTCGAAGGATGTATAACACCCGCGTGAAGTGCTCTGGTGGGTTGTAGCGAGCATGATTCTGGAAGATGTCGTGTGGTGGTCTTGAGACATTGACTAGTGATGCCGTGCATTGGGTAAGTGCTCGATGGCATTGACAGTGATGGTATGCAAATGGTTATTCGATAATTATTTGCTTGATTGCTTTTAAAGTACGTGTGCAATCCAGGAGGTCGTGCTTTATAGACCCACGATCAGTACTCCGCAAGTATGTGAGTCACGCCGAGATACAGAAATGGAAACTGTGTATCTAATAATAACCGTACAGGACAACATAATGAGTCACGAAACACATATGAACTGGTGAACATACTCGACCTTAATTTATACTCATTCAGTAAACCGAGACGACCGCCAAGAGCAGATTGAACAGATGGAGTGTTGCGGATTAACCCTGGCCAATCAATCAATCTAATCCGAATCCCCACCCGCTGCCTTACCTTCCCAATCCGGTAAAGGGCTCCGTCTGCATATATTGCCTATTATAGACAACACTCCAACAGATTTTTGATTAGTTCACTATTTTATGGCGGGGGAGGGATATAAATGGGAGACTATAACTCCAAAATAAGACGCTCTTAGACTTTAAGCAATTTCCACCTCTTCTAACAAACACCGTCATACATCCTCACGCGACTACAATGGCTACCTCCAAAGAATGGCAGAAGATGCTCAACGGCGAGCTCTATTGGGCATGGGACGAGGACCTACAGGCAAACCGCGAGCGGTGCAAATTTGCCTGTCAACAATTCAACGAGGCGGGCCAAGTCTCTAGACGGCGCCGTGTGGAATTGTGGAGAGAGTATGCTTCCTTTCCCATCTTCGTTCCCATCCCTCTTGCCTATAGACGAAACCTCAAATCTACATTATATACTAACAGAGTTTAAGCATAATTGGGGATTCCCGTCCCCTCCCACCTCCACTAGCAGATCCCAAGGAAGACGAGAATCAATTCAAAGACACAGACCCCTTCGTCGATCCCCCCATTTCGATTGACCACGGCCTGAATTTCAAAGTCGGAAAGGGCACATTCCTTAACTTCAATCTCCTGGTTTTGGACACATGCCTGGTGACTATCGGGGAGCGAGTACTTTTTGGTCCGAACGTTTCTATCTACAGTGCCACGCATCCGATGGATCCGGCTGTAAGACAGGGTCTGGAGGGCCCAGAGGCGGGCAAGGAGGTGCATATTGAGGATGATGTTTGGATTGGGGGGAGTGTGATTATTCTGGCGGATGTTAGGATTGGAAAGGGTAGTACGGTGGGTGCTGGGAGTGTTGTTACTAAGGTACGCTTGTTTCTGTACTCAGGGGTTGCTTAGGCCTGGGACTGGTGCTGGTTTGTCTGTTAGCCGTGCTGACTCTTTTCAAAAGGATGTACCTCCTTTTCACTTTGTTGCAGGGAATCCGGCAAGGGTTATTAGAAGGATTGAGACGAGCATGGATCCGGAACAGCAATCGGATCAATGATTTGGGTAGGGGCGTGTTGGCATTGGAGTGAGTGAACAGGTTTCGCATAAGCACTATTAGCGTCGAGAGAAGGGACCACTATTTCAATAGAAATAGAATCTTGGACTACGTCGAACTGGCGAGAATGAGACATCCTCTGAGGCTCTTTATGGACTAAGATGACAGCAATTTTGATTATTGACAATACAGAAATCGAACTCGTGGTATCGGGGGCTGTAAATACAAATTCTACAACATTGCCTTCGGAAACTTCTTCATTGCCTGCCGTACACCCAAATCAGCTAGAATCTCCTCTGTTCCACCCAAGATCGTGTCGAACTTGTACGTGCGATGGAACATCTCGATAACCTTGCCCATGCCGGTCTGGGTCAACCCACGGCCACCAAAGATATTCGTCGCTTGGTCGGCGATCTCCTGTGCGGCCCGAGTCGCGTGCGACTTGAGCAGACCGATTGGACCACCCAAATGTGTCGCTTGTTCCTTGTAGGTCATGTTGCACATCTGGTAAGCGATAGACTCCAACCAAGCCTGGTTGGATTCGCAGAGGGAGATCATCCGGGCGAGTCTGCTTCGGTTAGCATGCTTTTCTATCTCAAGTTTAAGAGAGGTAGGATACATACTTCTGACGCATGACCGGCTGCTCAATCAGCTTCTTACCGAAGACGATCCGCTGGTTGCACCATTTCATGCACTCCTCGACCACGGTCATGGACATGCGGATCACACCACAGGCCATCATGTACCGCTCGTGGTTGAAGTTGCTCATGATCACGATGAAGCCCTTGTGTTCCTCGCCCAGGAGGTTGCCGACGGGAACCTTGACGTTCTCGAACTGGATGTATGCCGTGCCGGCGGCGGTTGAGTATGAGGTCTTGATCAGCTTGGTCTCGACACCCTCGCCGCGTGGAATCAACAGCACCGAGAAACCTTTCTCGGTCTTACACCCGACAACGAAGTAGTCGGCGAACATGCCGTTCGTGATCCACTTCCTATATAGTCGTTAGTTATGTATGGTCGGTTTACACGGGAGTAGGGATCGTACTTGGTGCCATTGACAATGTAGTGTTTTCCATCTGGAGTCTTCGTCGCCGTGGTGCGCAGACCAGCCACGTCACTACCGGCGAACGCTTCGGTGATGGCAAGACACATCTTCTTTTTCCCAGACAAGACCTCATCGGTAACCTGTTGGCGGAGAGGGACATTGTGCAGCCACTGCTGGACGGCCGTCAAACTGATCGCCATACCAGCCATGTTTCCATCCGTAAAGCCTGCAACACTCAGCATCAAGGCAGCTAAGATCCAACAAAGCAAAAAAGAAAAGAATAACCAACCTCTAGCATTAACCCGACTCAACTCCTGCGCAACAATCAAATCGTGCAAATAATCAAACTCCTCCCCACGAACCGCACCCCCCAACAACGTTCGTCCATGCAAATGCTTCCCCGGCCCCAACCGCATAGCCAACAGCCCATTCTCCGCCATCCGATCAATCAACCCCTGACTAATATACGTCCCATCCTTCTCCTTCTCCTGCGCCTCGGGGTAGATATGCCTTTCCGTGAACTCGCGCACCGCCCGCTGCAACCGCCGATGACTCTCCTTGTAATACGGGTTCTTGAACTCCGGCCTTAACCACAGCGGCTCGGCATATGGGACTTCGCTGAGAGCGCCGGGCTCGCGGGGCGCAATCTCGGGGGTCTCGCCCGCGACGGTGCCGATGCAAAGCTCCGAGCGGTATTTCTCGAGGACTTCTTGGCGGTGGAGATTGTAGAACTCGGCGGTCGCGTCTTGGCCGGCTACTTGGGCTAGGACGACGCTGCCGCCGGGGTGGGCGTCGAGGAAGTCTGTTAGGTCGTAGACGCGGTGGTCAATTATGCACCAGACTGAGCCGTCGGTGGTATGTTCGGCTACTTCGGCGCGGGTGAATGTTTTCGACATGTTGGATTCTCTTGGGGTTTCCCTTTCCTTTCCGCCGCTGTTCAGTCAGGGGACGAGGCTTGAGGAGAGAGTGTGGAGGGTTTTGCGGGGAAGTTTGTTTCAACACTTTTCTTTATAGGTGGTTTATATGGTGGACTTGGGGAGACGTTAATGCGCCCAATCATGGGGTCTTCATTACGGAGAGGATGTGCCGAGGCTTTTGCCCCTTTCGGTAAGCCGGTTTACCGATGAGCGGCCGATTTAGTTTACTGCGGAGAAATGATTGTAGATTGTTTGGTGGCTTTTGATGACGATTATCCTTCCGGTGATTAGAAGATCGCGGTTTTCGGTTTGTTGGTTCTGAGATATGGGGTAAGCTCTTCTTATTCCGATAGTACGTGCATGCGTTGCACAGAGAGATGGCCGTCTGTAGGAAGGAGGGTAGATTGCTATGTTATCCCGAGTTGATCTACCTCGGTTAAGTCCGCAGGTTTTGCCTCTCCATATGACAAATTAAAAGGGGGGTCTGATCACTAATCTTAAGCTCCGCTTGGATCTGCGACAATCTCGGATATCTATCGGTATCATGCCATAGTATGCACCATTCATCTAGAAATACTCCGTATGGCTAGCTAGGGCATGTACAATCATGTGCCGATTTCAGTGTCACCCAGTGTAGGCTCTGTTTCCGCCCTGGTTATAGCAGAAAGATACACGTCAATATAGTAGAATAAATATTTGGCCTCTCTTATGTAACGCTCTTTTCTGTCATACCGACAATTCGAAAGTCAAAATATCGATGCTGGCGAATCGCGCACAATGTGATACTGATCGATTGGTGGGGGATGCTCGGCTAGAGTTCCAGATTGCCGAAGAAAATCATTGTATTGGCTGAATGCGTCTTAAACATTAATGTGATAGTAGTTTCGTATTCGCTCCTATTTGATTGACTGGCGTTTACCGTGTAGTCGGGATGGAGCTCATACAGTCCCTTCAACGCTGTGATCTTCTAAAGCGATGCCCTATTGCGTTCATTCATTTGGCCGCTGCGATGTGACAACAAAGGCATACCGATTTTGTGATGCTATCGAATAAGATTGATTGGAAGAGTTTGCTTTTTACGCGTCAACGCCTAATTTGCGCCGGAGCAGGGCGCATAGTCACAATGGGCAGTTATACGAGAAAAGATGACCACCAATCATCAACTCGAGAGAAATTGAGAAAGGAAGCAACAAGGCGTGAGTTTCAGCCTGTTTTGCTTTGATTATCTTGTTCCGTGTTCTTCTTTTGGTCGTTTAAAATCTAGCAATGGATAACTCTTGCCCGGCGTCTTTCATCGTGGAGACTCTTGATGTCCGTACTCCTAGTGGCATTTTCCGTGAACGTAAGGCCAGTTTAGGTAGATCCTGGCTTTCTGAAGATCGGCGTCGACGGTTCATCAGCCGCAATTATCTAGGAGATGTAAGCAGGTGTACCTGTATCAGTGATAGAGTACCTCTGATTTTAATTGAACCATGTCTGTGATATAGGAATTCTAGCAATTCAAAGATTTCGGCGGATGGGAAAGCACGACGCAGTCGAGATGGGAAACGATGGGTGGCTGGGACGAGTCTCGACGCCGTACCAGATGGGACTACGCTGCTGAACAAGAAGGATATAATGAATTTTGCTATCTGCAAGAGTACAATGTAAGCGGGATTATCTAACGCCTGAGGAGAACAGTCGTTTATGAGCCGCTGTATCTTAACTAGGGTTTCCGAAAGGACCATGAAACAGACCTACCGAAGTGGGAACTGAAAGGTAATTGGACTCACTTGGTGGATAATAGACTTGCTAGGTTTTTGACAACTCTGAAATACGAGCTCGTTTGGGACAGGTGGGCTCCCCAGAATTATGCGAACACTGCCAAAATGCCAATTGTTGGTCCTCATCGATGGTCCAGGATCGCGTGTTTACATGGACGATTCAAAAGAGACAGAAATGTCTTGTGTACTTTGCAAGATGCTCTTCGGTTCTATTGAGCGGTCGAAAGAGCGACTCAGGCTGGAGCACTTCGACTCTGTTGAAACCCAGAGGCGGGATCAATGTTAACAATTTGCGATGCGATGACGATCGGTCCATTCTGAGTATATGAACCGATGATCCCAACCCACCATTTAATACCCAGTTCGGATTCCAGTATCGCCTGAAGTGAGTGGTCCACTTCTACAGATCGATTCAGGAGTGGCTTCGGGATTGCGATGAGCATTATGGATGCGGTGGGGAAATAGATGGTACGCATCTAAGGAAAGGGTTATTGCCAACTAGGGTCATTGATGTTAGCAATCCAAATGCCCTACGTCTTCACGTGCCCCAAGGGGAGCAAGCAGAGTATATAGCCTTGTGCCATCGCTGTGGTACCAGTGGGGATAACAAGGGGGAAGAAACATGTGCGTATAAATGCAATACCAAGACAGGACAGAAGACTGACTGGCTTCCGCGGACATTTCAAGATGCCGTCACCGTTACCCAGAAGTTGGAATGTAAGGTATCTCTGGATCGGCTCAAGATGTATCACTCAGCCCCACAAAAAATGCTCCAGCGATTGCCCGAAGATTGTTCTGGACCGGGGGGCTGGCTTGTGAAGTCTCAAAACCTGGAGATGTACTCAGGTCCGCCTACTGCACGATTTACAGCCACCTGTGCATATAACTGGGACCATGGATTTCTCCGGCCCCGGTCCGATCGACCATTTGTCAATTTCCCGGGTCGTTATGGGAATATTCATTTTTGTGAGCCGATTGATGACTTTTACCACGATGTTGAACCGAGCACATTGAATCATCGCGGATCGGTCTTGCAGGAGCGTGTCTTGTCTCGCCTTATCATACATTTTACAGCAAATCAGATGTACCGGGAATGTGGAGATGGGGTTCGTTGTGAGACTGGGGCCCAAATGACCAAGTAAGCAAATCTAATATGATTAGCCCTGGGATGATACCTCTATTCACTGTACCATGGCCCTGTCTTTACACGCGACAATAGACACCTCCCGCTTCAATTCAGAATTATGGATGGCCAAATCCTGCTAAGCTTCGACATAGTGTCAGAGCTGCTTCTTTAAGCGACCCTAACTACTCAAGTGCCATAATGAATTACCCGGAGGGGAGCAGGATCTCACTTTATCTAGATCTTTTACAGCTCTACTCAGGAGTCAATCTTACGGTGTCCACCGATCGAACTGTGCCAATCTACGGATTGCATACGCGTCTGGCAAGAACGTTCAAGACTGACGCGAAATATAGCATACTGAACCTCTTATGTGCATAGAAGCCTTCTTTGGCAACGTGGCGATAAAACTTTTATGAAATGCATATCCTATCCCCCCCGACCGGAGCGTACTGCCTTGGTCCTGAATGGCATCTCAAGGCGAGATCAGGTATTTGCCTGTGCCAATCAATGGGGTCGAGTGCAATGATTCCGTCGGCTTCTTTCCCTGCATTAGCAAACAGTGCTGCAAAAATGGCAATTATGTGAAAGGAGATTGTCTTCCCGACTTCGAACTGAGAGGCCTAGTAGGAAGCTTTCATTGGAGCTAGAGGAGGATGAACAGGAGCTCGTTTTCGATGAGTATGAACAGGTCCGAATGTTAGAAGACACCACCACTCGAGGTCAAGAGCCCAACAGGCAGAAATGCATTATTATGGGGCGGGAAACCCTGGCGAGTGAACTCGATGACGAGCAGAAGTATTATGTGCTGGTTGTGGCGAAGATATGCTCCCAGAAATACTGCCGAAAATACGAACGAGTAGGGGTTGGAATTGTTCGAAAAAGTCATGTTCTCTGGGTGAGCCAGCTATGAAGACACGAGTTATTTAATCGAGAAGACTTATGATAGGGGATTCAGGATCTCAATCTTGCGTGATGATTATGGCCTAGTTAATGCAGCCCTATATCACGATATTCCTGCGTTATCTTAGGTTGATCAACCCTTATCAATCGACAGCCAATCAGATCCATAAAGCCATCGGAGTTGACCGCCTGAACTATCTGCCGTAGCGCATTCATCATAAAAAAGTTGGCGGCGCAGATATGACAGGCAGATATGGCATGAATATGTACAGAAAAAGGGATCTATACTCCCTAACCCGAGTAATACCCCTAAACTAACATCCCTCCACCTTCACCATGCCAACCGAGGAAAACCCCTGGCGCAAAACCCTCAATATCCTCCTCGGCCAATGGTTCCTAATCGGCATCGGCGTCGTAATCCTCATCGCCGCACAAGTCCAAGCCCCAACACAAAACCAAGACCTCATAGAAACAGTCATATCCTACCTCTGCGTTACAATTATTTTCCTAATTACAGGCTGCACATTGTCCACGCGCGCATTAATCGAGAACTACAGTCGCTGGAAAGTGCACTTACTTGTGCAAATCCAATGTTTCCTCCTGACCTCGGCATCAGTTTACGCCATCGTCTCATTATGTGCGACTTCTCCGGGTTTTATGGATGAGGCCCTGCTCATTGGGCTGCTCTTCATGGGCTGTGTCCCGACTACTATCTCGTCTAATGTTGTCATGACGCGGAACGCGCGCGGCAACGACGCTCTGACGGTGGTGGAATCTACTATCGGAAACTTTCTGGGGCCGTTCTTGACGCCCTTGCTCATTCAGATGTATCTTTTGCCTCGGCCTTGGTATACGGAATTTCTTTCGGAGGAGCGAGGTGGGTATGCGGCTATCTACAAGCGGATCTTTAAGCAGATTGGGTTGTCTGTTTTTGTACCTATGGTAAGGACACTGATCGACCCGAGAATCTTTTAAACCACCCTAAATCGTTAGAAAAATACAAAACAAAGAGAAAGAGAAGGTGACAGTGAAAAATACTGACCCATCTCAACCAGGTCGTTGGCCAATTCCTCCAATACCTCATCCCCAAACCCATCCGCAAAATCTTCATCACCTGGAAACTTAACAAACTAAGCTCCCTCTGCCTCCTCCTCATCATCTGGCAAGCATACGATGCCGCCTTCGCCTCTGAGGTGTTCACCTCCGTCAGGCCCTCCAATATCATCTTCGTCGTCTTCATCTCCGTCGCCATGTTCCTAGTCTGGCTGATCGTCTCGGTGTCCGTGTCTGTGCCCTGGCTCTCGAGGGAGGACACGGTTGCTGTGGCGTACTGTGTGCCGGCGAAAACGCCTGCGATGGGCGTTCCATTGGCGAATTTGATCTTTAAGGGGCTGGATGTTGAACAAAGGGCGAAGATTCAGTTACCTATGGTTGTTTTTCAGGGGTTGCAGATTGCTTTCGGGTCGGTTTTGGTACCTGTTTTTAGGGAGTGGCTGGTGAGGAGGGTTAAAGGAGGGGAGGAGGATGGGGGCGGGAGTGATGATGGGTCATTGAGTGTGATGGATGGACCGGAGGCTTTGGTGGAGGAGGGTAAAGGGGGGAGTGGGTGAGGTTAGTGAATGGGGTGGTGATAGAGATCGGACTGGAGGAATGATTCGTGAACTTTTGATAGTGACATGGTGAATGGAGCTACTGAATTGTTGGGATTATCTTTGATCTTAGTGGATGTGCATAACGTTTCTGGTCTTGTATATATGCTATTGGAGCGTTTATGTTTGTGACTGCCTTTATCGGATCCGCAAGGTGTACTTTGTTGATTTATTATACCACTCTTATCTTCTTTAGATCACATATTTACGCTACACCCCTAAGAAAGCTCCAGCCGTAAAGCATCATACTGCACATATACCGTCCCCGGGAGAATGGCCGACTCGTAATCAGTGGCATTAGGCGGAAGATGTAACGTGAGCACATTGTTCCCAACTTTCAGCCAGTCAGCTGGGAACTCCATCCGCGACCGGACCTGGTAGCAGCTAACAGCCGAGCGGACAATACAGCTACTAGACTGATTAAACCCAATCAGCATAGTCAAAGGCTTTTCCTGCTCGTTAATGTAGCTCTCCAACGCAAGATTAGCGTACGGCTCCGTCACGTTGTAGACGTCCGTATTGCCAGCCGCGGTTTTAGCACCAGCAAGTTGAATAGTCAGCGTGGCTGTTTTGCGACGCTGAAGCTGCTTCTTGTCCAGGGAGAAATTGATCGTCCAGTCGCGTGTGGTCTCGTACTCGACATCTGCGTTGTCGGGTGTCGGGCCGAATACTGACCAGTGGACGGTGTTGAAATCGGTGGCTGGGTCGCTGCTACCGATCGTGTAGTTGACCCCTTTGGGGAAGTCCTGTTGCCAGTTGTATGCGCCCCAGTAGATGAGGTGCTCGGGGGGTTGCAGTGGGTGTGTCTGGTCTCGTGCGACGCCGTGAAGGAACTCTCCAGAGGACTTGTCAGGGGTTCCGAGACGCCAGACTTCGACGCCTGCGGACTCTGATTGCCAGGTTTCCTGCACGTTTGTCGCTTTTCCGGCTTGTACCTTAATGCCATCTCGTACGAAGTCGCCGAAGATGCCGTCTGCATAAACGGTCAACCGGTACTTTCCCTCCTTGACGTGGTCCACATTGAACTTTCCATCCCTGCCAATCTCGACCCAGTATTGATAGGAAGAGGCGTCGACTGAGTTGTCCTGGAAGTATTGTCCGTCCACGGTAAGGATTGCAATAGGCCGCTCTGCACCCTTAGGGAGCTTAACCCGCCCTTGGACACTGCCGCGCTTGCAGGAGGGGGCATAACCGATTACGTGTTTGGCGATCGAGTCGTAGAATTCGACGTTCCATTCTGGGTTGGCGAGGGATTCGGCTTCCGATCTCAGATCACTCAGAGATGAGGAGCCCTTTCCTCCGTTGAAGAGGTAGTATTGGGGCCCGAAGGTACGGTCGAATCCGTTGGTGATGTTGGGCGTTCCTTCCCCGTGGTGGTTGGACACAAGGTAGTTGTACACAATTCCATCAACTGTCAAGTCGGAGTGAAGGGGTCCCTATCTTGGTCAGCAACAAGGAACTTATATGGACTACGATTACCACGAACGCCGTAGTAGGTGTCCTATTTTCACTCAGGTCAGCTATATTTATGGGGAATAAGAATTCGTATTGTTACCCACCTTAGTATTCATCACAAGCCACGCTCCGTATGTGGTTCCGTTCGAGTTGGTTCCATCCGCGTAAAGACCGTGCACACTGTTGTCTCGCCAGTCTGCTGGGGGTCAACCACCATAGCCCACAAGCATAGGATAGGGGAAGAATCAGACCATTAGAGAACGTATACTTGGTGAAATACTCAGAGAACTGAGTATAGTAAGCGTCATCTGGGGTATTGTTAAATCTCCACGTAGCGTCCTGCACCACAATCTGCTTTCCAATTGCTGCCTTGCTGGGTAGAGGAGCCGTTTGAACCTCGCTAGAAGTCAGGTGAGTCCACAGCTCAGTATTTGGTCGGAACAGGGTTCGGAACTCCTGCAGATTCCGCAGAAACGGTGTGGTTTCGTTGTAGTATGCCAAGCGGCTAAACATGTGTAGGCCGGTTTCACCATCCCGGAGGAACCAGTATTGCTGGAATTGTTGCCCCGTTGGCGTGTATGTGTCGTTGAGAATTACACCGGCGTAGTTCGTCCCGGTCGAGTCGGTTCCCTGCACCACTTCCATACGAGGATCTGTGGCGCCAGCCGTGTAGAAGCCAGAGGGTGTACAGTAGCAGTCGAGATAAGGACCGACACCACTGGAGCCCGATACTGGTCCTAGGAGATCTTGGCCATCGAGGAAGAGGTCCGAGACGCGGCCTTTGGCTTTCGCAAAGATTGAGGTCAATCGATCATTGCTGAGGGTAATTGTATCATTGTCCTCTGTGACCTTCAGCGTTGCGGATGCAACAGAAGCCCAGACAGAGGCGACACCCAATGAAACGGCCCAACGCATATCGAGCTGTTCAATATCTTTCAACGCTAGTCAAACTAATGAGGTTACGCAATTGACTCCTATAACGCGCAGTGGCAATTCCTGCATTTTGAGCTGTAACGGCCTCCCCACGGACTTTATGTCAACTCCGGTAGTCATTATCCCGAGAGGAGAGAGATTGCATGCAGGATAAATGGCGCTACTCTTGCCAGGGGTAGAGAAGCTTGTCCAAACCTAACAGCTACGCGAACCAAGCGAAGAACCGTCGATTGCGGAGCCCCGGAAACCACCAGTAATCTGGGGAAGAAATGCGGGGATTGAAAACCACTTTACTTTTCAAAGCTTCGGATTGATGGAAAATCTCGTTCGGGCAGCATTCACCCGAGATTAACAAGCTAGGCAAGACAAAATTAGAGAACAAAACACTGCATGGAGATTAACTCTCGCCGTCACGGTCATAGCGAAATGAGGTGTTTGTAGTGAGGATTGAAATATTGTGAGTTCTATCCAGCACGACAAGCGCTTTCACAGCCACGAGTCGCTTTATGCTTGGCTTTTGACCATTTCCACAGCTTCTCGCCATCTTGAATAGGGGAGTTAGGTTAATACCGTCCATTACGGCCATCGAATAGAGATAAGATAAATGATCAGGGTAGTTAAGTGCATGATGACTGACTCGCGCACGGTCATTCTGATCTCCTAGCTGTGATAAGCGTACACATTAAGATCTATTAGGTCTCAAATATAACAGTCGCTCCTCTCGTGAACGTCGAATCGAGAGCTGGACTTGCGCAGATAACGCTTCAACCCGATCGACATTAAAGTTAAACCCCTGCATACCCGACCGAGCGAGAGAATGTGTCGCCACTCCCGAGCCGGCAATGAATCGGAAACCTGTCCTCCGATAAATGTTATAACTTGAACTGAGAAGTGACTCCTGCCTTAAACGTCATAGTCCGAAAGATCTGGAATCGCATCCGTCGGAACTGCATTTCGGATGCGCACCCGAAAGTCGATCTGCTGTATAACCTCGGGCGTCAAGCCCAACATGTTAGGCACGGACGGAACCGATTCCTCATATTTAAGGGTGCCAAGACTGCATATCACTGGACGTGATCCAATAATTTGAAAACCATGCAAGGGGCCCCCAGAATGGAGTGCCGACACGGGTCTCTCCCCACGGGGGACAGTCCCACATATACGGAATCAGCGTGGTGGATATCTGTGAACCGGTATTGGCGAAACCCTATTTTCATTGCTGGGATCTTTCGTTGATGCGTGGGAGTCATTCCTATTTAAATCCAGGTTCTATTGTTGCACAGCACGTTGAAAGTGTCATTGCTCGCCTTTCTCTCTTGTGATTGAACACTTGTGTCAATATAGGAAGTCGCCATTAAAGATGTCGGAATCTAGGCCAGCTTCTGATACCAGGCTTGAAAAGATGGAGAAAAACAAGTCGGAAGAATCTATCCATCTGGAGACTGTATCGCCAACAATACCTCCCCAGCAGTCCGATGAATTTCGGTCTAGCGACCCTGAAAACCCACGGAATTGGCCCGCCTGGAAGAAAGATGCTCAAATTCTGATGGTAGCTTTCCATTCCATGGTCTCGACCTTCATGGCTGCCGGAATTATCCCAGCATTTGATGCTATGGCTGAAGAGTATAACGTGACTGTGCCAGAAGCGAGCTATTTGACCTCAATACAAGTTCGTGCCGTTCCATTCTACATGCATCCACTAGGTTGAGAACGATACACTAATGGCTCGGGCACGTAGATCCTGCTCCTGGGACTAACTCCATTCTTCTGGAAACCAATCACCTCGATCTACGGTAGATATCACGTATCACTGTTCTCCGTCCTTGGAAGCATGGTCTGTAACATCGGAGGAGCAAGGTGCACAACATACGGGGCGCAAATGGTGACTCGAGTCCTCACTTCCATCCTCATCTCACCCCCAATCGGTATCGGCAGCGGTGTCATCACCGAGCTGTGTCAGCCAGAGAAAAGAGCCCAGAAGCTGGGCTGGTGGACATTGATGATCACCCTTGGAACTCCTGGCGGGCCCTTCATCATGGGTTTCGTGACGAAGCATATCGGTGTTCAGTGGATCTTTTGGATATATGCTATCATTAACTTTGCGCAATTCGTTGCGTACCTGCTGATTGGGGAGGAAACGACATACGTCCCAAGGGATTCGAATGACTTCCCCAAAGCGAGTGGTGCACCGAATAGATTTTTCAGCAAGCTGATCCCGCGCCGTATTGATCCACGGCCTTTGAAGCTGCGCGAGTTTTACGAACCGATGTTGTTTTATCGGTACCCACGCGTGCTTATCCCGGCAATTGCTCACTGTATTACTTTTTGCTATGGTAATATTGCCATTGTTGTGGAGATGCCCATCGCGTTTGGACAGAAGTTTCATTTCGACCCCCAGCAAATTGGGCTGCAGTTCATCGCTGTTATTATTGGGTGTCTTCTCGGTGAGCAGGTGAGCGGACCTACGTCCGACTGGTTCTTGAGGATTTTGAATAGGAAAAGAGGCCACTTCCGAGCGGCTGATCGATTATGGATCTCGTACATCGGCTTCGGTACAGTCATTGCCGGGCTTCTAACGTGGGGAATTCAACTCGATAGAGCGACAGCATGGAATGTCACGCCATGCATTGGTGCAGCCATTGCGAGCTTTGGTAATCAGATCGTGACCACCATTCTCATCTCCTTCGCGGTGGATAGTTACAAAGATCAGTCGACCAACGTTGGCGTGTTCATCAATCTCGCCCGTCACATCTATGGATTTGTAAGATGCCCGTCGATCCCACACATCTCGAAATACAAGGAGCTAAACAGCTTTAGATTGGTCCGTTCTATTTCCCGCACATGTTTGAAACGCTGAACTTGTCTGGGGCTGCCGGAGTGATGTGCGCAATCATTGGCATCTGTGCCCTGGTCCCAATTATAGCGATACAGGTTGTTGCTAGCCGTGGAG
This sequence comes from Aspergillus hancockii, assembly GCA_001696595.2. NCBI lineage: Eukaryota > Fungi > Ascomycota > Eurotiomycetes > Eurotiales > Aspergillaceae > Aspergillus > Aspergillus hancockii. Next base: position 9,394 of record MBFL02000415.1, on the reverse strand, counting down.
GCCACTAAGTGAAGTGTGTTAACAGACGGGATTGGATGGCTACTGCGTGTTTCGGAGTTATTTTTGTAAGCAGATTAACGAGTACAAGATAAACCGATACAGGTAGAGCAGGGCGTGTACCTTAGAAGCAAGGGTGCCGGGATACAGATAGAATAGAAAGCCCTTCTGAGATAGCTATTCCTCCTGTTTGACACAGGATCGCTAGTTTAGTGCAAACTACTAGGTACGCTGTTCAACCATGACATATCCTGGAAATCAGGCCAATCAAGACCATCGAGGAAAATGGCGTTCATGCCTTCTCCGAGGGACATATCATTTAAAGCATTCGATGTGCTACCCCCTGCCAGATAGCTAGCGGATGGTTCATGGGATGAAGGTCCTTCCGATACGACTCGCTCATAGAGAATTTCTAAAGCTGCGACACAGCGCCGTGCAGAGGTGCTGTAAGCCTGATATTTTCGGAGAACTTCAAGAGCGCCATTCCAGGATCTTGTGATCGCCGCCTCGGTTACCTCGTCCAGGACCGTGGGGCAAATATAGCCTGCTATTAAGACCGTGGCGGCTGTGTACACGTCTATGGGTGTTAAATTTGTCCGAGCATATGGACACTGATGTCATGAGTACTCACAGAGGATGTTGTACCACCAGGCGGGAAGGGGGCCCGCTGACCCGTCGGTGGGAAGGTTGTTGTGTATAAGATCGATTATCTCCTGCGCAGCCTTGACGCATATAGCTGAGCATTGCCACGCAATTCGCTGGGGAAATGAATCATCGAGGGGAACAAGGGAGTCCGGTGCTGTGGTATCTCGAGCTGTGCAGTATTTCGACAATATCGGCCGGAATAGGAGCATACGGACGTGCAAGAATCTTTCAGGCGGAAAGTAAGCTACGGTTCATATTGAAAGTAATTGAGACTGTACCTTGCTCTAAGAACTACACTCTGGTGGTAAAAGACCACATTATCGGGAGCTGCTGAGGCATTTTCCCGTAAATGTGGCGGAAGATTTCGGCTCCATTTGGTAAGGGCTCGATCCAGCTCGAAGATAGTCCGCTCGTCCTCGCTAGACTCCTTGTTGAAATAAAAGTCGTACATGTCCTCCGGGCTCTCCTCTGGGATAGGTTTGTAGAGACTCAATAGGATATCGTTCATAATCTCGTATAGCTCAAGTGACTTGGCATAGAATGCCATTAGAGAGGGCTGGTCGGCCGGTTGGGTAGCCTCAACACCTGCGGCGGTCGGAATATACTCTTCGTCCACTGTGGCCGGCAAGGGCACTGACCCACACGACGCTTTGGATATCATAGCCGGGCGTCCGAATGTCATGGCGATAACTCTAGACAATGTCAGACATTATATTACGTTGGAGCAATTTGACTCAACACACCTATCCATAAGTACGCATCCGTGCCATATCTTACGGGCTAACTGTTGCTCCTGTGGGCTTGGAAGCCGTGCGATGGTTTGGGGAAGATGTAAACCCAAGCTTTGAGCATTTCGTATAGCCAGGCCAGTGACAATCCAACATTGATGAGCAGAATCAGTGCTCTGCAGATACTGCGCCATTAGAAGGAGACATTGGATCAGGCCAGCGGAACCGGTATCCCAGAGGTTGAACTGGAGAAGATCTTTGGCCCGCGAAAAGAACGCAGTCGCAGAAGCTTCTCGCTCCTCAGGAGGGATGAAGTCAGCCAACTGACAGGCCAATGCAAATATGACGTTGAGTGTACACATGAGCATATTCTCATCAGATACAAGCGGTTTCCCTGTCCAGATTTTCTCGTATTCGGCCCTCAACCGGATACTGTCTACAAGCGGGTAAAGGGGAAAGACGAAAGACCAGTAAACCCCCATCAAGCTATCGGCTGTTTTCCTCGGGGGTAGGACATAATTTTGCACGCTGGAAGGTTTCTGCTGTTTCGTACCTAAAAGGCCTGAGGGAGGTACCACTCCCAGGATGGAATCCGATGTTCGTCGGTGGAGTGAGGTGACTCTCTTATCGACGGCCGTCTTTATCTGATGCATGAAGCTGGCCACACTGGAACTACCAAAGAAGCCTTGAGTCGGGCGTTCTTCTTCAACTGCACCCATCATCGCATTAACCCCTCCTGCGCCTCTTTCTTTCTGAGAAGTCTGCTCTGAGAAGTCCTGCGCTGGGCGGCGTGCGACGGCATGCTCGTCGACGCGGCCGGCATTAATTCCGGATGTGCCATGACCGTGAATCCCTAACGGTGAAGCGCCATCTCCGCTGACATTTGCCGAATTCCTACTCGGACGCCGATGACGGCTTGCCGGGAGTGATGATGATGGTGATGCTGGGGTGAGTCGAGTTGATGTAAGAGCGCCAACTGGGAACGGCGACCCGGTACTATATGGTGAGGTCGAAGGCTGTACATCTGGTTAGATATTCATGAGCCCCCCACCTCCTACCCTTATGCTTGGATAGCCTTATATTACTATTTACTTACATGACTGTGACCTGATCTCTCATGTCCTACATCCGCTACTGCACTTGCCGGGATGCCACCCGGACTCTCCAGATGCTTGATTCGACTCTCCAAGCTAGTAATATAACTTATATCAAAACAACGTTAGCAAACGTCACAGTACAACTTACGAAGACCTCACGAGATAAGGAGCCACGAGCCAATATCGGAATGACTTACCTCTGCACGGCACGCTTCTTCTCGTGCTCTCCAGTGTAAACACATTGCGCGCCCTGATCCACCTTCTTGATGCACGGCCCACACACTAAATCGAGGAAGGAGGTTAGCAAAGGGGTTTTAATTTCGGTGCACTCCAATTGGCTCATCTTATCTATGCTGATTAGGCGGAAAGGTCTTACCGGGTTGTGCACCATCACACCGGACCTTCCGAGCACGGCATTCATCGCACGCTACGGCTACCTTGCGCCGTTTGGAAGGTCGCTTGGGGCCTTTGTCCTGGCTAGACAAACGTGAAAATATTGTGCTATCCATAGATCCGGGCCACTCAGCTCATACGGCTTCTGGAAGAGCACCCAGGTGTAACACTGATATCGATGAAAATGTTGGGATGGAAACGCACCCGAGGAGAGGAGCGGAAGAAAGAAGGCAAAGTGCTTGGCGTTGCGGAAGTCTCGGGCGTGATTCCGGGCGGGAGCCTGAGGCAGACAACTGGCAGTCAATAGCCCTTGCAAGAACGAGACAAGCACAGGAGAGAACTATGTTATTAGTTCGCATGTTTTGGAACTACAGCTAGAATTACCACCTCTGCACGATATCTGATGATCACAACTTTCAATTATAAACAGGCTAACGACTCTAGTATGGACAGATAGTCTCAGCGAAAACTGGCCAGAGTGCACAAATGAGTGAAACGAATGCAACAGTCGAAATCCTCAGAGGAAGTCAGACAGATAGGAGCAATCTTGGCCCACCCTCGTTGGGCAAGAGGTAGAAAGCTCGTGCTCTAGAAAAAGAACACTTGCTGTGCCCCGTTGCACCAACTCCTAGACCATGCGTCCTTCGATCCTAGCTCACCCAGCTTACAAAACCTGCTGAGCAACACAGTTGAGGCTGATCTCGCCAACATTGACGAGGCCGTTCTATTACACGTTAACTCCGTGCCTGATACTCGGGGATGTACTACTTCACGTACCTGGTTGTAACTGTTCGCGGACTTGGGATCGCAGCAGGCAATCTTGTCGCTGCAAGGGTTGCTGAGGGCACCAACCAGGCCTATAGGACGGTCAATTCGTGTACTTCAGGTAAGCATCCCCTGAGTTCAAGACTTACCCGAGCCGCAGCCTTCAGCCTGGCCCTTCACGGGGACTCCCAGAACGGGGACCTGGACGTCAGAGAGGTCAAGGCCATCGAGAATGCTAAGGAGGCCAGAAGAGGTTGTCTCCTTCTTCTTGAAGGTTTGGCAACAATGGGTCTCTCCACCGGCCTTGGAACACGCCTGCTGAAACTTGTTCTGCTGCTGCAGAAGCTGGTTGTTGTTGTTGTTGCCGCTACCGACGGGAGTCTCGTTACCGGCAATGGGGGCAACACCGGCGATGGCGGTGGCGGCGAAGAGAGCAGCGACAGCGAAAAACTTCATGTTGACGGTTCGGTTGGTTTGCAAATTTGGGTGCTCGAGGCAAGTGAGATTGAGAGATGCGAGAGGCTTAAGAAAGCGAGAGATGCTTGACTGGATGATTGCTGTTGTGATGAGAAGACAGTTGAGAGGGGAATTCGAGGCCCCTTTTATAACTTTTTGAAGTCTCAACAGAGAGTATCTTTCTCTTCACTTTCAGAATCTGGAGCAATGAATATCCCAATGTCCCATAGTCCAGCCCGTTCCAGTGCCACCTCCAGAAGTCCCTTGCATAAGGGGTTCCCTCACCATTGGCGGTCCACCAGGGTCTGCGTGGAGGCTGAGGGCACTATCTCTCGTACTTGCATTACAGCAGCAAATGCGGAAATTCAATATCCGCATGGACCCTTAGTACACCGCATGAAATCTTCCAGGTACGGAGTACCTAATGTGGAGGCACTCGCAAACCTTGCATCAAGCGCGGAAAATCGCTCAGGAGTAGAATGTGATACATCGGTTCTCGTCCCTGTACAGAATTTGCCGCCGCCTCTTTTTCCCAAAAATAATATGCCAAGACTTGCAGACTTCCCGAAACACAGGACAACTCTGGATATCATGTTCCACCGTACAAATCGGTGGGTGGTAACATCTACCGTAACCAAGACATGTCGGGATCTTGGACGAGATCGATGCTTTGGGGACGAATGGGCCTAGCCGATCAATAATTACACGGACCGAAACGCAGTGATGGCCAGGGTAATTGCATCAAGAGTTTTCTAGTTGTAATTTCCCCAGTAAATCTTAAGATCTCGGCAACTGACGATCGTACTTGGTGAAGTTGGGGGGAATCTTATCCAAATCCTATCCGGCCGAATAGGGTTTCCAATTGAGATTCATGTAACTTTAACAACCATTATCGCCCATATGTATCAAAGGTACTGACGAATTCTTGCTAACCTTCGTTTTGTTTTGGTGGGAATATTGTTGGGAGTTGGGACCGAACACGATGATCTAGCATTGTATGTGGATCCAGGTCAATAGTAGTTTCAACCGATCTGCTACCTCACTCATATTGCTGGCTGTTTCTATGTGTCAAACACAAGTGAATTATAGCCAAGCAAGTATTTGGCCCTCCGAAATAGGAAATGGACTCCGACACACCCAAGTATGGACTTCTTGGTAGAACCAACGAGGCCGTGTACGTTTACGTATACCACTGTCCAGAATCCCAGGGAGCCTGAATGGAGACTCAACATCAACTGCCAATCTTGTGAGTCAATTTTGTCTTCCCATAGCCCACACTGAGGCCGACTTTCCACGTCCGATCATCGCCTTTCGACCACTGTTTTGGTTCATTCGCGATCAACATGGTGCGCATTACTCTTCACCAAGCATGGCAACGCACTTACCTAATTCATGCTGCAACCTCAAGGCCCTTTTCAATAGAACCCCGTTATTTCGCCAGTCCCGAAATTATCACCGACACTGCTGGCGATTTTTTTTATCATTAGAAATGTGCTCCAAACGGTCGGCCTTGCCGAAGAAAAGCTCGAATTAAAGTTGCGAATTCCCCCTTAGAAAGGAGAAGCGAAAGGTGTGCACATCATTCATATGCCTGCACACCTCACAACCGCTTTGCCGACCAGACGACACTGAACACTTGGCTTGGCTAATTAAGGGTTGAATCCTCCAGCGGCGGGCATGAACGAACCATTTTTGGTAAAGTGGATTACTATCCTCGTTGGTGTCCTCGTGATTATTGAGTAACAAATCTTCCTTGTGAATTCGAGGTTCATGCTATGCCCAGCCTCGTTCAAATCTTCGCTCCTCGTTCAAAGGGGCAGGGCAATGGGTGAGTATAAACGCAGAGGCGTGTCACATTCACAAAGATCTATTCTGAAGAAGAAACCCCCAACATTATTGGACTGACAAGGAGACTAGGTTAGGATTACTGCAGATATAGTCGCTGTTCTCTGTTTGCTATCTAGTAGGCAACCAGTGGCGGCTTTGCTAGACTACTATGGAGATTAGATCAATTTTGCTTAAGATGAATGTTAATCAGCGATAAAAGGAAAGGACGGTCTCGAGACGGCCTCCAATACCTGTTGGAAATAGGGTAGGGAAGGCTGTAGTGAAATAACAGGGATCGACCCAGTGATCCACTAGAGTAATTTGGCCAAGCATAGTGTAAATATTACTAGTACACGTCGCGACTGGTGCCGAGGCATAGATTGTGTAGTCTGAATGCGCGGTCTATTCGCTTCTCGGCTGGGACCTGTTGGGAACTAATTCAAGCAAAATTTTCAGAAGACGTTAATTTGGGTTCTGGTGTTCACCATCAATGTCAGTGGAAACTGACCCGGTGATTCGAGATTCAGCTTCCCCAGTATCAAAGCTACTATCTTCAGCAACTTGGAGATCGTTTTTTATAGTTGCCTGTGCGTAAGCTGATTGTATAACCTCGCACTTAATAGAAATCAGATTCATCGAGGCAAATAATAATACCGCAGACTTCTAACAGAATAAAGCCATCGCTCCAGTCGTCTATCATATAGTAGTTGATCACAATTTCCTAATAGACACAACTCTATTAAACCAAATATTGAAGAGATGCTAGCACTTCGAGCTTTCGCACAAGTAAAAAAGACCTTAAGTCTGCCTCCACTGGAGGATGTTTTTCTAACCAGAGAACCTTTATTAAGTTATCCAGGTTCAGGTCAGGGCTCGGGAGAATCTGCAGTACCGGCTCAGGGTCCTGCGGTACTATAATAAAGTGACCCCATATTGCATAATAGATAACCGGTGATGAGTGACTTCCAGGGCGTAGCTTCAGCACGATATCAAGCGGGTGACATTTAGTAACCAAGTACTTCTCAACAGGTGTTATATCTTCAAGAATACATGGATAGTGTGGGTACAGCGTCACACTGACACGATTCTTGACAGAGAATTTCGGGATTGTGTTTTGTAGAAGAGATGTCCAGCACGTTGAGCACAGGTTCCAGGTATTGCCCTACTGGCCACATTTGTCAAGCCGGATCGCCGCCTCGAAGCCATAGTCTACGATCATCTTTTTCGAACCGTGTGGATGTCTGTAATGGAAAGAAGTCTTCCACAAGAGGCACATACGGCCCGGTTCCCCACATCCTCAATCATTTCCTCATATCGGGACACGGCTGCACGTATCTGCGCCGTAGATATGGCGGGTGGGGGGAGGACGAATTTGAAGCCTCCACAAAGTTAAGAAGTTCTTGGCATAGAAATGTCAGGCTTCGGTCTCCATTATCTTGTACTCTATCCGGGTGTATCAGCTCTTTTTTCCTTTGTTTTGGGTATAGATTGAATTGGTCGCGCCAAGCCTAGTTCGGAATCAGTGATGGGTCTGTTTCCACTTCGTGAATGGGGCTTCGTTGAGTTGGTGGTCCACCGGCTGGACGGCGTGCAGACTCGGGCAGTTCGGGGATGTGTTTATTGAAGGCAAGCGGAAAATAAGGTGCGGCAGGCGCCAGCGGTTAGTAGAGGTCGTGTGGGAGCGCGGGAACGATTTGTCCCCTGAGATGAGTGGGTCTGGTGGTAATGTTGCTTGGTTGCTGCAAGATTCTGCAAGTTGTTATCTGGGTCTTCGGCTGCTAACAAGTTCGGAGGTCCAAGATCTCTTGAGTTAGCGGGCGCGATGGGGTTTCAAGGGACATGCCAGCGCGTGAGGACGGATTCTTCTTGGCAGTGGTAGAGTCCTGTGCCGGTGCTAATAAATGGTTAAAGAGGTCCGCAAATTGCTTTCAGGACCTTCTGTAGTTGTCGAATTTTGGCAGCTGATGATATTTAAAAGGCGCAGGGGAAATCGTTCGAGGACATTGATTTGGAATACTAGGATGACGTCTTGCATGTGGTAATGAACTATTTCTGTGTCGACTGTCTGGTAGAGAGTTGTACAAGTAGTTAAAATGTTATGAAGACTGAGAAGAGGCTGGTATATTATTATTGTAGTGGTTTGTAAGAGGAGTATAGAAATAAGTGCAGGCAACTTTATTATAAAATTCAGTATATTTAGTTCGTCAAGAGGTAAAGAATCGAAGAAGGTATCTCCTGCGGTCAACCCTGGGGCTACGCCAAGTCTCAGTTGACTGCTGGCAGTATAGGGCTCGGGAAGTATTGAGCGTGATGATATTATAGATGTTGGAAGTTGGTGCCAAGCACTGTGCCCGCTGGAAGAGGATCCAAATGGTCGTAGAACTCTATACATCGGTGGAGTGACTTGTAGAGAGTTCTGAAAGTAGTTAAAAGTGGATGAAGGGGTGGGATGATGCGGATAAGTCAAGGGACCCTAAAGATGACTTGGGCACCTATGGTTTGTTTATGCAGCCCAGCTTGGGTGAATAAATGAGATAGTAGACGTAACACGGAAGAAGGATAAAACGAGCAGAAGATGACGTCTTACAGGATGCAGAGATTGGAGGGTAGAGGCATATGGAGTAAGAAACCTTGGATACAAGTCCCATATCACTAATGACTAAATGGACGGACGAGTCTGAGCAGATTATAAACAACAAACTTTGGTGAACAAGAAAGACTGATTAGTTACTGTACAATAAATAAAATTTACAAGCAATAATATCTTGGCTGTAGGCACAGTTAAAAAGACGGAGCAAAGAAAAATAATAATAATAATAATAATAATAATAATAATAATAATAGAATTTTATCCTGTACTCGGTGTTACACTTATCTCACAAGTATACATCTATACTAAATGTTGTACGGTTCCAGAGTAGTCAATATTCACGGCCGGTAATGTCTGATTTGTCTTCCAAGTATATCATCGAGTGGTTAGCTGAAGTATTCTTGGTGAAGGCTTCACTGAAGCATTAGGACTCTTTTAAAGAATATACATCACTGGAGGTAACAGTGGCAGAAGTAAGAGGACTCTTAGAAATCTAATAATCTTCAATCAGGTTCTGGGATCCAGTAGCAGAGCTAAGCATGCAAAGCTTGCTGGTTAAAGCTGATGAGGTAACACAGCTGCTCTACATGTCTACCTGTTTTCACTTTCCAGTTGGAGATACCGGAGCACCCGGAGAGCCGTGATAATGAAGCTAAGATTTAGAAAAATAAAGTACATATTCTTTACAAGAATTGCAAGTTGAGATACATTGCTGGTGATGCCCAAAATACAGCCAGCGATAAATACGCTCGACTGCATAGTAAGTGTTGGGAAATTCGCTCAACACTTTCTATTTCTGAAGTATATAAATAGTTTAAATATCACAGATATCTCGTTCAGGAAATCGTAGTCTAGAAATTATAATACAACAGAGCAGACCCACTGTTTACTTGCCC
>MBFL02000414.1:0-29003 GCA_001696595.2 Aspergillus hancockii | reverse complement strand
CCCGCCAAAGGGTGTGCACACCATCGTCCTCGATGCTGGTCCGATCCTCAAGAATACCCCGCCGCTATCGACCCTTCTCGCACAATGTGAGGAACTCCTCATCACCCCGTCGGTGGTCAGCGAAATTCGTGATCCCGATGCCCGGATGAGAGTCGAGACTATGTATCTTCCTTTTCTGAAACAGCGGACTCCGACCCCGAAGAGCGTCAGTGTGTTGAGCGAGTTCGCCAGGAAGACTGGTGATAGGGCCGTTCTAAGCAAAACTGATATCGAGGTTTTGGCGCTTGCGTATGAAGTGGAGTGTGAAAGGAATGGCGGCGATTGGAGGCTGCGCAGCGTCCCTGGGCAGAAACAGGTGAATGGCAAACCCCCCGTTAAGGAAGAAGAAAAGAAGCCGGAAGAGGAGAAGGAGGGGTCTACACAGACCGAGGAGAATACCGAGACTGCCGAAGTTAGTACGATTGTGGAGGGTTTGAAGAATACAACTTTGGAAAATAAGGAGGCGAAGCCACAGGATGAAGCCCCCACTGCGGAAGAAAGCAGCCCTGCTGACCCGTCCACCGCTGAAGAACCCCAGGATGAGGATAACGAAGCCGCTGACTCGGATGGCGGAGAATGGATTACGCCTTCTAACTTGAAGAAGAAGCAGGCCCGCGACGAGGGTGTCTCTGCGTCCGCGAAGCCGGAGCCAAAAGTTATGCAGGTTGCGACTATGACAACTGATTTCGCGGTAGGTGCAAATTGTCACTCTATATGCTGGTTATATATGATGGCTGACTATGATTTAGTGTCAAAATGTGTTACTCCAAATGAACCTGAACTTACTTTCGACTACAACACTACAGAGAATCCGCCATCTCAAATCCTTCATCAAGCGCTGTCACGCTTGTTTCTTAACGACTAAGGACATGAACAAACAATTCTGTCCGCGGTGCGGAAAAGATACCCTCACTCGTGTCTCTTGTACTACCGATGCCAATGGACAGTTTAAGTTGCATCTGAAGAAAAATATGCAGTGGAACAATAGAGGAAATGTATTCAGTGTCCCAAAGCCCGTCCACGGAAGTGCGAATGGAAAGTGGAAAGGAGGCGGCGGTAAAAGCGGTTGGGGAACTGAGCTTATTCTCGCCGAAGACCAAAAAGAATACGTCAGAGCTACCACCGAGGAGTCCCGAAGACTTCGAAAAGAACGTGATCTTATGGACGAGGACTACCTACCAGGTATTCTGACTGGCGAGCGAAACAAGCTTGGTGGTCGGGTGAAAGTGGGTGCTGGTAGAAATGTGAACTCAAGAAAGCGGTAATGCCTTCTGGCTGCTTTTTCCTTTTACTTCATTTGGCTTGGAGTTTGGCAAAAAGTTCTACGATCATTTGTCTCTTCCTACTCTGCATGGGTTATGATATGGCCAATTGGCGACGGTTCATAAAGCACATAGGCATATAGAAGGGTATAGATAAAAGTCGATCTTCTCGATATGAGAGGCCGTACCATTATGACCGAATATGAGTAAGGCTTTTTTTTTGAGATTCCTCATGCAAGTGGTGGGCATCAAAGAGGCCCCGAAACCTTCTCATTCAGATGTCCGCGCGTAACACCATTCGCCAAAAGAACATGATTCCAAACAGCACCTAAAAAACAACCTGGTTTATCCCATGATCTAGCGCATTACAGCTCAGAAGTCTTCTCATCTGATCATACGCATTAGCCTTGTGTCAAAGTTAGTCTTTGAGAGCGAGTGCATTCATACCCTTCTGCTGGGTCAGAAGGAGACCGTATCTCTTCTTCAGCGTAACACGATGGCGAGAGTACTTGTCGTCGGGAGAGAAACTGTACCATTGTTAATACTACTATCGTCAATCCCACTCGCAAAGATTTCTTACCGGGCGGGGTGAGCGCTCTTGGTGACCTTTCCCTCCGGTGTGACCTTCTTGAGGGTGTATACACGCTTGCCCTCGGCGTCTAGAGTGTACTATTCCCAGAGATAAATTTAGTTCCTGTTGAAATGCTCATTGCAGCCCTGCGACCCAAACAGTCCCGAGACAAAAAAGCTCTTTCAAGATGGGTGGTGTATGCGCCCTGAACCACGGGGAACGTACCATAAGATGCATCCTGAAAAAAAAAAAAAAGTCAGCAGTGTTCACATGTATCACATCTGGTATGGCCCAACATACTTGAAGGTTGTCTTTTAGGTAACTGGCAAGATAACTGAGGTTTTGAAGAGGATTTCACTATTCGCGAATTTCTCTCGCAATCTCCAAAAACCCGATTTTTTCGGCGGACTTTATGCGCACAGACCATGTCAGGCGCTTAGTCACCATGGTCTTTATTAGCGGTCTTCAGAGCGGAATTTTTTTCTTCTTTCTTGCAAACCAACCTTTTGACCATTAAGGCAAACCAGAGAATTGGGATGATGATGAGCATCCATACTCATATCGCAACATGATGGTGTTGGGATATTTCTTGCTGCTTGCCAATTGTATTTAGTTATTCACGGCTCTTTGTGGCCTTGTCCCTGGCCTGAACCACCCAGAAATTTTTTTTTTCTGGTAAGCAAAAGCAACTTCAGCCCTGAGAAGGACTTCCAGTTGATCTCCGGTGATGACACCAACTATAAGCCCAGGCAATGGCAACCTTGATTTCTAGCTGTTGTCGATGACTGGTTTATTGACTACAACGGTATCTGAGGAGAAAAACTGAAAGTCGCTCTTGTGCATGATTTCGTAATGAAGAGTTCCATGCTGACTCTTCCCTTATGTAGTATACTATCAATACAATTTACTGTTCTACCTTGGTTATGGCCACCAAGTCCAACACAATTCCCAGTTCTGCCTCTGAGGCTGCAGCTACCACTGCTAAGCCCGAGTCCAAAAAAAATAATGCGACTTCCGGTCGTCCTGCCCAGTCCTCGCGGCCAAACTACAGACATATCCATCGCTTCCCTCTCCCCCTCAGTGTGCATCCTCTTCCTCCTCTCATCCCACATAATCCCTTGTCCATCGTCAGCGTGCTCCTCTCATATTTGACGTACTTTATTGCCCCCCCACTTCGCCATGAAGTCTACGCTGCCTACTTTGATTCAGATACATCTTCCATTCATGTCACTGATGCGAAGGCAATTCGAGCGCTGTGGGAGATGGGCTTCTTTGGTAAAGGCAATTTGAGTCGAAGTGAGCCTAGCTGGCTGGAGCGGGAAAAGAAGAGGAGAGGATTGCTCGGTGGCGTTACCAGTGAAGAGGTTACACGCCAGCGAAGAACCGAGCGTCGCGAGTTAAAATTAGAGAGAGCAAGGATGGAAAAGTTAGTCATTGAGCAGAGACTCAAGGCGGAAGCCGCCGCAAGGGAAGCCGGTGACACTTCGGTTGATCACTTGTCTCTGCTACCACCCGCAGATGGTGTCACTAATGGCACGATTCCTACAGAGAAGTTCTCCCTGAAGAAAGCTAAAGAAGCCAAACTTGAGTCACAACGTTCGGTAGCACAGACGGAAGAGGAAAATGTACCCGATTCCCCTGGTGAATCGTCTCCTAACGGGGGCAAAACCGTATGGTTCTCTCCAGTTGCTCAAGCAAAGGAGTTTGCTTCCGATTCAACTGCCGTACATGTATCCGATTCGATCGTTGATCGGCATGGAGCGGAGGACGAACCTTCGCTGATTAATGAGGAACATCTTCAACTGTCTAATGAGGAAGCTTTCTTCCTGGCGTACGGACTTGGTGCTCTACAGATTTTCGATAGCAAACGAAATGCCGTGCTGCCCCCTTCTTTTCTACTCTCTCTGTTCTGCCAACATTCACACTTTCCTCCTCATGATTCCACGACCGATTTAGAACCAGACGCCCCCTTCATGATATCCTACGTCGTGTATCACCACTTCCGATCACTTGGATGGGTTGTGCGCTCCGGAGTGAAATTCGGAGTGGACTACCTCCTCTACAATCGCGGACCTGTTTTCTCACACGCTGAGTTTGCGATCGTGGTCATACCATCTTATGACCACACTTACTGGTCTGAAACCGAAGAGCGGAAAGCGCACTGCGCCAGTATACAGGCGCGCAGCTGGTGGTGGCTCCATTGTGTCAATCGTGTGCAGGCTCAAGTGAGGAAGAGCTTGGTAGTATGCTACGTGGAAATCCCACCACCTACATCTGAAGAACAAAATCCCCTCTCCGAGGATATTGGGGCTCTTCTCGGTCGTTATAAAGTACGAGACATGTTGATCAGACGATGGGTGCCAAACCGTACTCGGGACTAGTTTGGTGTCTTTTCTCATGTTGTATGTACTATACTTAGCCTCTCACCTATTTTACCTAAGAACAACCAGTTTCCCTGCATGAGTGGATGTAACAATAGTATGTAACCAGAGTACAATAAATTTGCTCTGCCGGCATTCCAGTCACAGATCATTATTGCAGTTAGAGGGATGTAACGGCACCATTGTTTCTTTGAATCAGACATATATATGCACATTCTCCCATGACTATTTGGCCTGGATGCACCTAAATTGTATCGGGCATGAACATAAGAGCACTCTCTACGCACCTTGTCCAAGAATGAAAGAATTAATGGCATCTTATAGACCTACCTCCAAAGTGGCCTAATCCCAGAACAGTAATATTACACCGTCACGTGTGGGCGCGTTTCGCGTTCTGCGGTTCTGCGACCAAAAGAATCATTGCTCTTAGTGTGTGTAAGGTATGAGACGACAGCTGTGCAGGAAGATTTAGACGTCTCGGATGATGATTTCCTTTGAATGTCGTGCTTAGAGTCTCACCGGTTGAAAGCGCCATGGAGACCCAGGATGATAGTATCGACATCGCAAAGCTGCAACGCGTCGCGCTAGGACTAGTGAGTTGTCACACTGGTGGCGCTGTGATCTCGATTGCACTAACACCAATCACTTGCCAGGCGCCTGCACAATCCCAGTCTTTTTTACTTGAGTCCGAGCTTGTCGAGAACCTCTCACGGAAAAATATTGACGAGATCCATTCACAGAACCCTGATGACCGCGAGTTGTCTATTGGCCAGGAGGTCGCTCGGAAATCCCCGTTGAATCGCCCCAGGTCACCCTCTCGGCCGCTTCCTCAGGAACAGAATGCCAAAAGCTTGATAAATGCAGACCAATACTCTCCTGAACCACCACGACGAGATCGTTTTGCTAAGCTTCTACCTCCTAAGGAAATGAATTCCGCAGAGACGGTGCCTTCAGATACCCAGGTTATCTCGCAGTCGGTTTATGACGACCTTATCAGACAGAACCAAGAGGATGCCGATCATGGCTTGGACAACAACCTTGCAGAAAATGCGACGTTGATGACCCTACACGAAGGCGATATTGGACATGTGGATCTACTGGCCGGGTTTGATGCATCCAACGCTGATGCGATCAATAATGAGGAAAACGAGGATCGGAGTAGCTTGAAGCTGGGGGAGTCATCACCTATGCTTTATCAACCAAACTATTTCCCCGAATCACAGCGTTTTGTGTCCAAGACTCCAGCTACAGCAGTGAAGACGGGACATGTCGATAGCCTCTCTACGGTGACCCCCACTCCATCAAGAAATCCACTTGCGGCGGGACTTGAATCGAGCGGCGGTATTATGGCACTTAGCCAGGTTTTCAGAGCAACTCAGGCGCCTTCCTCCCCACTTGTCCATGGCCACCAGATGGATCCGTTGTCTGACCGGCCTTCGCCTAACCTACCTATCCAAAATCATCCGCTTGCTACAACCTTGTCCTCTCCGTTAAACAACCTTGCAGCAACCTTCCCCCAAGGTTCTTCGGGGCCACAAACCAACTATCGCACCATGGAGGATTCACAGGCACAAAGGAATAAAGCACGACGGGAGAGGATATCCCGTTCTGCGGAGCATATATATTCAGAGGATCAAAGCGACGATGAATTCGATAAAGAACCGAGCTTTCTGGAGCGCATGAGACGGGATAAAGTGATCAATGAGGATATTACAGCCCAATTGGCTTGTCTCTCGGCTCCTCCCAGGTTATCAAGCCGTAACAAATCGGATAAATTGAGCAACTTAGCTCGCGGGCAGCTGGACAGGCGTGATTGGGCAGATACAACCAAATCTGCTGTCCCGGAAAATGAGCAGCAGGTTACCACTACCACTAGCACAGGGGCTACCAGCGAAGAAGAGACGGAACAGGAGGAAGAGTCGTGTCGACAGATCTCTCCATCTCAGGAGCTCAATCCGTCAACTGAGGAAGATAAGGAAAATTGCAATGATCCTTCTACAACCCCTATGGCAGCGGCGACTAGCGCACATGATCGCCTTTCTCAGGCGCTTGCCTTGGATGAAACCCCGTTCTCTAACCGCAGAGGATCACTGCGAGACGCTGCAGGGATTCTTCCCCGCTCTCATGGCTCTGAAGAGAACGAACATCTTGATGGAACTAACAGGTCGTCCCAAGTATATATCGTGAAGGATTCTCAACGGTCCCCGGGCTTCCAGGACGATGAAAGTTCAGAAAAGCAGCATCCGGAAAGGTGGGACCAGAAACAAGTTCATATCTCTTGTTCACAAACGGACGTTATTCCTTTCCCAGAGAAAATTAGATCTCCTTCGAAACAATTTCGCATACAATCGACCCCTCCGTCAGCATCTCAACGAAGCCGAGTTTCGTTCCAACTCGATGATGACCGCACCGTGACTCGCTCTAGAGCAAATTCGGCCAGTTCAAGTGGTTCGAATGAACATCTACCGAGAAACTCGTCTGCTCAGGAGACTAGCATAATGCAGTCTAGCAGCCACACTGTGCAAAAATCTATAGAACTAGGCGACAAAGCTCCAGCGCTTGATCTTAAGGAGAAGTCATCTTCAATGCCTACTCGGGTAGCCGAAACACCACTTCAGCGTCCGAGAAGCTTTGGCGATGTGGTGCAGACAACAACTATACCAGAAACAAGTCCTAATCGTTTTCATAACCAAGTTTGGACAAGTGACGCGAATAACGATGCAATGGACCAAGAAGATGATGACTTGCCCCCTGTATACCCGTCCACACATGAACGTGTGTACCATTCCCAACCAGTCAACCCGGATAGTTCGTCACCTGTGAAGAACTTGAACTCGAAAATACTATCTAGCCCGAGTGGAAGGCAGCGTAGAGCGCTGACAGAGATTGCGGCTGACGTCTCGCCTAAAGTTGGGGCAGGACCCTTTGATGTTGATATTAACATTTTATCCACCGACGATCGAGAGTTTAGATCTGCAGTCGCATTATCTCCAGTCCCATCAAGAAAGAGGAGACGTGGGAATGATGGGCACAGTGTTTTTGCCTCCGACCCGGTGCTCCCAGTTACGCCGCGTCCAACCACTAACTTCGCCCCTCCCAAGGAAAACGAAGCAATTCCAGTACGAGGCCTACAGCCTGAAGTATTGGCAACCGCGTCAGAAGCGTCCTTTGAGAAACGATCGCGGCCTTCCAGGCGAGCGGAAACAGTCTGGGATATAGAAGATTCTCCTCAGTATCATGTTTCGCGGAAGGAGCGAGCCCGACTCTTCGGTCGTCCTTGTCTTTTTGAGAAGAAGACTAGGCAAATTCACCAAGCCGAAGAACCTGCTGAGGAGCAGGCGGTCACTGTTCACCATACTCCAAAAGCTACACCTCTCCCCACGGAGCAACAAGTCGAAGTCTCTCGAGATGAGTTAGGAGAGGCCGCCGTCAAAACTAACACTTTCAGAGAGAATTCAGTTACAGATAGCAATGTTGAGATTGTACCTAACCAGGTTCTTGCTGCCTGGAGTGGACCTAAACGTGCATTTTACCCTGCGACTTGTTTCGGGAAACCATTTGGGACTTCACAGTCCCGCTATTTGGTCAAGTTTGAAGATAGCGCTCCAATTGAAGTGCCCGTCGGAGGTGTGAAGAGGCTTGAGCTACGGATTGGGGATGCTGTGAAGGTGGATATGCTCAATGTTCCAAAGGTCACACATATTATTCGAGGCTTTGAGGACAAACTCAGCATAGAAGACCTTGAAAAGGAGGCACCCAACGGCATTATCCCCATGACTGATGTATACGGCCATTTGACCGTTGTTCTAGGCCAAAAACAGCGCAAGAGTCTTACACGGGAGGGGCTTGCTGTTCCTGATAACGTTGTCAAAGTTCCGATCTCCCGCATATACTTGGACACTATCCTATGGAACCAACTCAAAGATCGAACGTTTACCTACAACTCGGTGCCTGCACAGTCAGAGAGTAGACTTCAAACGCCCTCTGATCAACACACTACCCCAGCCTCTCCCAGCACTAGGCTGTCCCGCAGTATCCGTTACTCGAACGGTATATTTGCCGGCATGATGTTTGCCGTATCTTATGGGGAGAATGATGAATCCAAGGCCCGTATTACGCAGATGATCTTGGACAATGATGGACGAATCCTTCACGGTGGCTTTAATGAGCTGTTCGATCTACCCCAAAATCGCCCAGTTATTACACCATCGAAATCACCAGCTCCAATCGCAAACAGCAACCAGTTCCGTCTCACCAGCGGCGCCGAAGACGTGGGCTTTGCCTGCTTAGTAGCTGATAAGCATTCCCGCCGACCGAAGTACATGCAGGCATTGGCTCTCAATCTGCCATGTCTCTCAGACCGCTGGATAGAGGACTGCGTGGCTCAACGCCATGTTATAGATTGGGAGTTATATCTGCTTCCAGCTGGGGAATCATCATACCTGAATGGAGCGACAAAGTCAAGAATTCTAACGCCTTATCCTGCTATGCAAGCACGCCTTCCTGAGACAATTGCTGCCCGGCCCAATTTATTGCATGGACAGTCGGTACTAGTCGTCATGGGTCGCGGAAAGGCTGATGAGGAGCGACGGCAAACGTATCTTTTCTTGACATATGCTCTAGGCGCTTCTCGGGTCGAACGTGTACCTGATGTCAAGTCAGCTCGAGCGGTCCTTGACCAAGGCGAGTCTGGGACTGCATGCGAATGGGACTTGATTTATGTGGACAATGACGAAAAAGCTTCTGCAATAGCTACGATACTTGAGGCTTCTGTTGCTGGTGGCCAAAAGGCCTATTCCTCCCAGAGGTCCAGGAAGCGAAAGAGAAACGTATTGACGGAATCGATAAGTGGCAGTGATCTTGGTCTGAGTACCAATGTCAGAATTGTGGGCAATGAGTTTGTCTGTCAAAGCCTGATCCTGGGGAAATTGATTGATTAACGGTGTTTTAACCATATGCCTCTAATCTCCGTCGGTGATCGAGTTGTTGAATCATACTTAGCGTTTAGAACGGTAATAGACTTGGTGAGATACAGCCTCACTAGAAAGAAAATGGTGGTGGCATTCGAAATAGCATTTATACCCCTGATTTGTCTGCTGCGTCTTTTGGATAAGGTCTTAATGAAACTTGATTCAATTTGCTTAATTTCCTCATGGAACGACTCAGACACATAATTCACTGAATAACGGTTTAATAAACGTAGACATCTCTCTATAATACAAAAAGCGCCTTTGAACCCGATGCTGTGCGACGCAACTAATAAAATAGGTAGACAAATGACACTTGGAGAAAGTTGGATATTTGGACATCTACCGCTTGGCCTTCTTCGAAGCCTTCTTCTTGTTCTTGAGACTCTTCATCTGCGCAGCCCGATCAGCCCTAGCTTGTCTTTTCCTCCATGCCATCCAACGATTCCTAGAATTGTATGGTTTCGCCGTAATGCCAGCCTTCTCAGCCGCCCGACCAATTTGCCAGTTTGCCTCACGGTACATATAACCCGGACGCAGCTGGGAGCCCATTTCGGCATTGACAGCCTCAACGCTAGAAACCATAACACCATCCTCAACAGTAGCAACTAGGTCCGACTGGCCAGCAATCGGCGTAGGGACGTCCTCGGAGCGAGGGACAGCGACTCTGTTCAACTTCCGTCTGGTCGGGGCGTTCCGAGGGGTAGGTAATTTCCCCTCCTTCTCAAAGCAGACGCCGATGTACTTCCGCTCAGAGTGACGCTCGGGATCCAGGTAGTACCTCACATATCCTGCCTCGGTGGCATAGATGGTATGGTCCCGACCCATGGAGCAATTCTCGCCGGGGAACCATTTCGTTCCGCGCTGCCGAAAAATGATACATCCCGGAACAACGTATTCGCCCCCAGAGCGCTTCGCGCCCAGACGTTTACCCGCGGGATCACGGGAATGTCGATTAGCTGTACCCTGGGTTGCGTGCGAGGCGTGACGGACTTGAGAGAAGGGGAGGAGGCGGCTTGAGAGAGGTGTTGATGCGGAGATGATGGTCCGTGGGAGTATCGACGGCGGCGACCGGGCGATGGGCTGTGATGAGCGGAGTGTGGGTATAATTGCTCTCTCCAGCACCCTGAGGGGTGTGAATAGTCGTTGCTGTAGCATTTTTTTGTTTACGAGAGACGGGCGACTCCCAGTTGTTTCTGAACGTTTTGACGGACTTGTTTGCGGTTCTCGGTGGTGACTTTTTTTGCGGCGGCCACTCGGTCTTGGCAGGTCACGTGGGTTTGTGCGAGTTGGCTTCATTGCATACATTGCATACTATACATTCACTACAAACTAGTAAACTGAACAGCGCACCTCTCACATCAATCTCTTGGTGACATTGGAATTGAAACAAGATCTCTTCGGTCAATTCTTGTCAGCCTTCGGTACGTCGACTCGCCATGTTGAATTCCTGGATCAGGAACCTTGGATCTTTAGTCCTGCTGGCCTCTGTGGCCCAGGCTCAATTCCAATTCTTTGAGCACATGTTTGGAGGCGGGCATCAAGATCAGCAGCAGGGCGCTCAGAACGAGCCTAGCGACAGCTCGCGATATCAGAACATGTGGAATTCAGGTACTTGACTACAACATTCGGCACGCTACCCCATACTATGTAGAATTAGCTAACATGTTCTCTATACAGTACAATGCGACAAGTATCTGTGTCCCGATACTCTTGCCTGCGTTCATTTCCCTCATCATTGCCCATGTGCACACCCCCATTACGAAGATAAAATCGAACTTGGCGAAGGAAGTGCTGTCTGTGTGTCGAAGGGGGGGTTTCAACCTGGTGAAGCGGCGCGCAAGGTTGAACTGGCTCGGAAGGGTGTTTTGTAATTTCCCTAAGTCTATATTCTCTGTGCACTTCTTGTGATATCATGTCTGCTTTGTTGGGATGTCTGGCGCGAGGTGATTTTAGAGCCTTCATGGTATAGTTGTCTAGCTTTGTAAACCTGCATTGGTGCTTACAATGAGCCTAAAGCGTTACTTTTGACTTGTCAAAGTTCATGATACAGTTGACCTTTGATGCCATCATTTTTCTGGACTTGTAGCCATGATTCATTAGATTTCTTTCTGGTTGTTTCTGCCAATCCTTAACTCCGCTTAACCCCACTAACAAGTTCGTCATGACCTCCGCCGCCGCAACGGCTTCTAATCTATCGTTCCAACAACATCACTTAAATATTGAGGTATTCCGCTAGACTAATCAAATCCCCTCTCCTTTGGACTCAATTGTTATAATCTAGCTGGTGCATCCACCTCACTCATGTGGAGTGCTAGACTCCAATTACTACCGGCGCGGTGGCTTAAAACCCCCGGTCGAGCGCTCTCAAGTTCATTCACTAGAGGGCGAGTCAATCCTCGCGGCCCTCGGAACTCGATACGACGGCCAGAATCCATCAGACGGGATAAAACACCCTCAGATCAGCCTGAACCATCGAACCCAGTTACGAATGGCACCAATTCTCTAATCCCGAACTACAACCCCGCTCAGAACACTCTACTCTCGCCTGTCTATATACCTGAAGACCCTCATGGCGTCCTCAAGGAAAACCACCCTGCGATGGGCATCTTGGCAAATTCCGGCCTGGTGGTTCAACGGCAACTGGAGCTTATGAATGTTATGATGTGAGTGTTTTGGCCTACTATAGGGATATCTAGGCTAACTCAGTACTTTCTTTCAATAGTGGATTTGAGCAAGCCAATAAGTATGTCATTATGGACGCAAATGGAAACCATATTGGTTACATGGTAGAACAGGAGAAAGGTATGGCCAACATGATGGCACGGCAATGGTTCCGCACGCATAGGAGTTTCGTCACACACGTATTTGATAGGCATGAGAATGAAGTGCTACGGGTGAGTTTTTTGAAATAAACTATTTTGCTCTCGGTATTATACTAACCTCGTCTAGTTCCACCGGCCATTTTCGTGGATCAACTCTCGCATCCGAGTGTACGATCCCCTCGATGTCGCCAGGAGCGCCCACTCCTCTTCGACTACTCTTCAGAACATTCACACCGGCTCTCTCGTCCGGGCCACAGGAGAATCCAATGCCCGAGTATCACCACTAGGGATCGATGATATGCGCGTAATTGGAGAAGCCCAAGCGCAGTGGGCTCCGCTAAGGAGGAAATACATTCTGTTTACCTACCACCACTCCCCGAGTCATGCAACGGATATGGGTACTGTATCTCGGCCGCTTTCACAATCCGGCCTTTCCAACTCCCAGCAGATGCAGTTAACTCAAACAAAAGCGGGTGGCCAAGACATGGGCGAGTTCAATCAATTCGCCTACGTGGACGAGCCTTTCTTGTCATGGGACTTTTCTCTTCGCTCGGCCAATAATCAGCCCATTGGGTCTGTAAACCGTGACTTTGTTGGCTTCGCTCGTGAGATATTTACGGACACTGGTGTATATGCTCTACGAATGGATTCGGTTGCCCTCGGTCCTGAACAAGCAGCCGTGCAAAGTAATACCGCAACCGGCATGACGCTCGATCAACGTGCAGTCATGTTGGCTACCGCTGTGAGCATCGACTTCGACTACTTCAGTCGCCATAGTGGTTCTGGCGGGTTCGGCTTCATGCCTCTTTGGATACCCGGCATTGGTGGAGAGGCTGCGGCTGGCGGTGCGGCTGCTGGCGAAGCCGGAGCTGTAGGTGAAGCGGCCGCGGGAACTATTGGTCGAGCTGGAGCTGCTGGTGGGATGGTTGAAGGGGCAGCTACAGGTGTAGCCGGTGCAGGAGCGATGGCCGGATATGATGCAATGTCCCGAGGTATGGCGGTAGAACATCAATCGCAATCAGCTCCTTCTGGTCAACAACAGCCGCCAATGGACCAGCAGTCACCTACCTCTAGCCAAGCAGGTCCCTATGGAGATGTCTGGGCAGATGAGCCGCAGGATCCTTGGGCCGAGAGCCAAGAGGATCCATGGTCAGCAGAAGATACTGATGAAGGAGGCGGTGATGATTATGACTGGTTCTAATCATGTTTTTCAAGCGTTTACTCTGGAACGGCGATTTACAGGTTTTTTAGAGATTATGGTTGATAAGCGTTGGCTACTATTTACAGACATATACCGATGTATTATTACTAGATATTTTTTTTTCTTTTTAGGAGAGAATTATTTTCAAGCCTTTCATATTCTGAAGTGTTCTCAATTCTTCTTCAATGCCGATCAAGGTTAAGTCCCATTGCATAATTGCGGGCCGAACCCTCGGCGATAAGCTGCGGCAATAAAACTTATGGCCTGGGGTATCTACCTTTATCCTCCCTTTCTGCCCAGTGGCAATTTCAATTTCCTCTCGTTTTCTCTCTTCTCTACGCTGGTTATTTTCCAGGGCAAATCTTCATATTGCTATTGTGAAACTTGTGAACAAAAAAGGATAAAATAAAAAACACATAATTCATTCCTCAACCAACAACGTCCTCCGTTATAGAGACCGCTCTTTAACCCCACTCTGCGTCTCCGCAAAACCGCTCACGACTCCAATGATAACGACAACCCATTGATCCGCCACTCTTTCTCTTTTTCCACACTTCCTCTTTATTCGTATATCTTTCAACTCAATTTAAATTACTGTCATATAACATGTCTACCGTTGCGCAAAAACGTCTCTTCCACGAGTACAAGAATCTCTCCACCAACCCACCGGACGGCATCACCGCTGGCCCTGTTACTGAAGATGACATGTTCCATTGGGAAGCCCTGATCGAGGGCCCGGAAGGCACGCCATTTGAAGGTGGTGTCTTTGCTGCAGAGCTGAAGTTTCCCAAGGATTATCCATTGAGTCCGCCGACGATGAAGTTTGTGGGTGGTGGAGTTTGGCATCCTAATGGTACCATTATCCCTATGGTGGTTTAAGTTGGTTATGGGGAATCTCGGTTTTACTGACTGTGTTATGCGAATAGTTTATCCCAATGGGACTGTCTGCATCTCTATCCTTCATCCTCCCGGTGACGATCCGAATCACTATGAGCATGCGTCGGAGCGGTGGTCGCCTATTCAGAGCGTGGAGAAGATACTTATCTCGGTTATGAGTATGCTGGCTGAGCCGAACGATGAGAGCCCGGCTAATGTCGAGGCGGCGAAAATGTGGAGAGAGCGGAGGAGTGACTATGAGCGGAAGGTGCGTGATGAGGTGAGAAGGGGCTTGGGGCTGTAGGTGGTGTGGTGTCTAATAGATCTATGTGTGATGGAGTAGGGTAGAGTGGTATTTGTGCGACTGTTATGGTATGTACTTAGTTCGTGCTCGTAGCCGTTGATCGCTGGCGCGTGGCATGGCTTGGTATGGAGGCTTGCATTTGTCTTTAGTTGGCGGTGGGACTTTGGCGTTAATGGTGCATTCTTAAGAATTGCTTGAGGCACTTCTATCGGGGCCTATTTTCGCTCTCTTTGTCTATCCTTCTGAGATGGTTTTTCCAGCAAGATAGAAGGTAAATAACTTGTTTGAAATATACATATACTTATACCCGAAAAATGTAGTGTGTCCTAGTTTGCTTGTTCATGAGAGAAACTTGCCATCTTCTGATCAATCCATCCCTCCAACCCTTCCTCTCGATCATAGAGTATCTCAAGTTCAGCCTTCAGGTTCAGCATGAGCATCTGCTGCAACTCGGCTCGCCATTCCAGTTCAGGTCCCACGGCCGCCCACACCGGATTATTCGACAACATGGCAATTATCTTCTTCCTGTCCCTCGCTGTCAATCTCATAAGTGCCTCATCGTCGTTACACGCTGCTCCAGCAACGACATCCGATGTTCGAAGGCCAAGCCACCAGAGACATGGGACGTTCAGTCTTCCATTCTCCCCTATGTGTGCCACGGAGCCGTACTTGTAAGTTGACATAAGAGCCATGCCGTCGGGGTCGCTGTCTACTAAAGCGAAGAAGGGCAAATTTCCGCCTGATTGGTGTCTATTTTCGAATATCTTGCGCACGAAGGCTCGAGTAGACAGATCCGGATAACCTTTCCCCTGGGGGATGTTGATCATTTGTCTAGTCATGCAGGTCAGGGAGAACCTACCGTGATCAGAATCCCCTTTCCTGCTGCAGCTCTAGTGTGATAGTCACTCCTTGCTAGTCTACGGTAGACAGCCTGCGCGAAATACCATGTAAGTGGGTGTAATGAGAGAGGAGTTTGGCAATGTCACAATACCTCTTTCTCAACAATCAAGACCCAATTCGCATCCGAAATATCGATGTCGCTAATGTACTGTAGACTTGGTATGAGGGAATCCTGGCTTGGTTATGATCTGCTGTTCAAGAAAGCAGAATGATATGAATCATATACCTTGACGGGTATTTGGGCATTCATGACTTCTCCGGATCTGCTTAATAGCCGGTAATACCCTGCGACAAGACCCTTCGCAGCTGCTTCCTATTATGTTGTTTATGACATTAGTCTGCTGGACTCATTCAAGTACGATCGTAGACCAAAAGACAGACGTACAACGTTCAAGGCAGATCTATCCACTGCGATTGTGTAAGCCAGATCATCAACGATCGTGTCGACCACTCTCTGGGTCCCAAAGCAGGCTGGGTCACTATAGTATATGTCTCTGCATAGAGTAACGGTAAGTATGTACAGATAGACATGAACACCTTGCGTGTTGCAGACCTTCTAGAAACTATGAGCCCAGTATCAATCGCATCGGCGATGGCTGCGAGGATTCGAAATACAATGGCTATCTCGATGGTCAGACATTGGATCTATCATGGTGGCATAGCACTTGTACTGAATTTCCAGGCTTCTTGGGCGTTTGTTCCCGGCCAGGTGTAGGTAATGCGTGTTTCTGTCTCGTCGCTCTCGAGAGCTCCATTTGAGGCATTTATGAACAGGCACGCTTTCTTCGATCTCCGTTTTATGGTTATGGCTGGTCGGCCGTCGGGGGTGCGTAGCTCGTCGAGGGCAGCTGCTAGAGTCTCGTCGATGTACCTCTGTACTTGGCCCTTTGAGGTTTGTTCGTATTTATTCTGAGATGTGTGCAGATGGGGGTCAAGCTCCATTTCTTTGAGGATTCTATGAGAGCAGAGAAATAGAATGTATGCTAATGGGCTTTTCAGTAGTAGAAAGGAAATGAGGTGAACGAGTTACATAGTATAACGGTGCTAGTATAATAGCTTGATCACGCCTTCATTTTCTGTGCATAGAAACTACTAGGTTCTGGTTTTAGCTAGTCTAGTTAACTATGTACAAGTGCACTGTATTGTTGTTTATCTCTATCCGGTCCTCAATACTAATATGATATGGTTGTGAATAAGAAAGGAAAAGAATAGCAAAAAAGCTCTTCCCTGACTAGTAAGGGACGGAATCCTTTCTGAGAAAGAAACTTTCCATCTGCTAGCCAGCAGATGAAAACCGTTTGTGTCCCCCTTCAAAGAAGGAGAGTTTAAGGGGTAATAGTAGCGATTATTCAACGATTACGGAGCGTGGCGTCACCCCCTCCTGCATCCGGGGGACAGAAAGGGGATACAGTCGCGACCTGGAATCGAACCTGGACTTCTGCTGCATGTTTAGCAGGCTGCTAACTACTCGACCACAGTCACCCGAAGGCTTAATGCCTTAAGCATAAATCTTCGAGGATTATATAGATATATTGATGCCCTGTTTGGGTTTAGCTCTAGTGCCTAAGGCATGCACTAGGCCTCTACTTTCTAGGCCAAAAGCGCTCAATAGGGCTGCCGATCAAAAGGGATAGGCCGTCGGGGGATTGTTTGAATTTCAAATAGCTCTTCAGGAGAATTGCTTAATACTTCGGTGGTAACAATAAGGGACGCATGCATTCTTTTAGGTTGCAACTCCCCGGAAGTCGAAAATTATGGAGAAAGTCGGCGTACCGGGTACTTACATATTACACAAGAAACACCCCAATATATCCTCAACCTTAATCCGTAAATAATTCTCATCCGAGCGGCTCATGTTAACCACGGTCATCTGCTTACAGGTCTCATAATACATCGTGAAATAGGAATGCTATGTGCTGTACTCTTATATTAACGAACCTCAAAGTTCAGGCAGCCAGGCGGCCCCTGATGACTAAGCTATGAATAGTTCGACAAACCCCAGATCTAATCGTTAGTCTCAATCAACATCCACTCTGCATTTCTCTCTCAATCGAGCCAACATCTCGCAATTGGTTCCCGTACGGTACGGGATCCTCAATTCCTGGCGGCTGCTTTCCGGTTGACTTGTTTAAGCAATCCACGGTCGTAGAAATGGGCGATAATATCGCCCCGTGGAGAACCGTGGCACAGGGCCATCTGTCCGCCGATGCTAATGGAGATCCGAAAACAGACTATTCAAGGTGGAGATTGCTGGACGACGATGGTCGCCAGACTTGGCACTACCTAGAATCCGACGAAGAGAATGAGAAATGGCCTCAATCTGTAGCCGACAAGTATTTCTTGGGCCTTCCCACGGTATTGTCCTTTCTCGCCCCTGCCTCAGGCGGACTGTATGTCTTATGAGCAGTGATACTGATTCTCATGCAGGGACTTCCTAAGCTACCCACTGCAAAGACTCCATTAAAATGTGCAGAGAATGGCCTGGAATTCTTCTCTAAGTTGCAACTCCCCCCAGGAAATTGGGCATGCGAGTATGGTGGGCCAATGTTTCTGTTACCGGGACTCATGATCACTTACCATGTGACCAACACACCTATTCCCCCGGAGTATGCGACTGAGATCAAACGATATCTTTTTGCTCGCCAGAGCCCCGAAGATGGAGGCTGGGGTCTCCACATTGAGGCTCATAGCTCTGTTTTTGGCACCTGTATGAATTATGTTGCGCTTCGCTTGGTAGGTGTCAGTGAAGACGACCATCGGATGGTCAAGGCCCGTGGACTACTGCATAAGTTTGGAGGTGCCCTGTATGGGCCTCATTGGGCAAAGTTTTGGCTAAGTGTCCTCGGAGTCATGGAATGGGACTGCGTGAATCCGGTCCCCCCTGAAATCTGGTCTGCGCTCCCTCCCTTACTTCTTCAGTCAGTGATTAGTATTCTTCAAGTACTAACATAATACCAGGCTTCTCCCTGACTGGGTCCCGTTTGCTCCTTGGCGCTGGTGGATCCATATTCGCCAGGTCTTTTTGCCAATGTCTTACTTGTGGTCCAAGAAGTTCACTCATCCACTGGATCCGCTTACCAAACAGCTTAGACAAGAGTTATATACACAGCCTTATGACTCAATCGACTTCGCAAGTCACCGTAACTCTATCCATGAAGCTGACAACTACTACCCGAAAACTTGGCTCTTGAACACGATCAACTCGGTCTTGGTCAATGTCTGGAATCCCTACCTACGGTTTCCCGCAGTTGTGCGCCGCGCGGAAGAGTGGACTTGGGAGTTGATCCGTATGGAAGATGAGAATACTGACTACGCAGGACTTGGTCCTGTGAGCAATCCAATGAATATGGTTGCTTGTTATCTTCATGACGGTTCTGATAGCTACTCGGTGCGTCGTCATCGAGAGCGTTTGAACGACTATATGTGGGTGAAGAATGAGGGCATGTTGATGAATGGCACCAATGGTGTTCAAGTGTGGGATACAGCTTTTATCACACAGGCTATCGTCGTTGCCGGCTTCGCTGATGATCCTAAATGGCGGCCCATGCTCACAAAAGCTCTGGAATTTCTTGATAACCATCAACTGCGGGAAAATGTGCCAGACCAGGAGAAGTGTTACCGCCAGCACCGGAAAGGAGCGTGGCCCTTCAGCAATAAAACTCAGGGTTACACTGTTAGCGACTGCACGGCTGAGGGCCTACGGTCCAGTATTCAGCTTCAAGAGATGCACAACTATCCCAAACTTATTTCCACAGAGCGGTTAAAGGACAGCGTTGACTGCTTGCTGCTTATGCAAAACACATCCGGCGGGTTTACAGAGTACGAGACCACCCGTGCGTCGCCGAAGGTGGAATGGCTAAATGCTGCTGAGGTCTTCGGCGGGATCATGATTGGTTACGATTATCCTGAGTGTACCACTGCCTCTGTCACCGCACTTTCTCTGTTCAGCAAGTTCTATCCCGATTATCGGGCTGACGAGATCAGGGTGGCGAAAGACAAAGCAGTCAAATATATCAAACGCGTGCAGAGGCCTGATGGAAGCTGGTATGGATCCTGGGGCATCTGCTTCACGTATGCCGCGTTGTTTGCTCTGGAGAGTCTCGCGAGCATCGGAGAGACGTATGAAACCAGCGATCATTCCCGCCGCGGCTGCGAGTTCCTTCTCTCGAAACAGAAAGAAGATGGAGGTTGGGGTGAATCCTACCTCAGCAGCGAGCGACATGTCTACACCCATCATGAACAGTCCCAAGTATGTCAGACTGCCTGGGCATGCATTGCCCTAATGGAGGCAGGCTACCCGGAGAAGGGACCACTCCGCAAAGCCATGAAACTTATGATGTCCCGGCAACAAGCAAATGGAGAGTGGCTGCAGGAGGCTATTGAAGGTGTTTTTAACCAATCTTGGTGAGTATTTGTCGTTTCCGGTACATGAAAACATTGCAGCTGACCCACCATCTAGTATGATTTCATATCCTAACTACAAGTTTTATTGGCCTATCCGGGCTTTGGGGCTCTACAGCCGGAAATATGGCAACGAAGAGCTCCTTTAATGAAGTTGATTCTGCGATATGGAGGAATCCAACCGGATGGATGCTTTGTTATATGTATAATAGCTATTTATTTCGGCTGACACCCCACTGTAATCAGATACACTGAATAATAGACGGTGGTTTTTCATGACTCCGACTCCATTCATTCAACCTCTCCATTTACTTGTCGGGGAAGAACTGCATCGGCTGACATAATCCTTCCCCGCAGTCTCCAAAAACAGAAAAAAAAAGAAACGAAAGAGAAAGTGATGGAAGCCATACGAGAAACACACAACACATCTTAGGAACAGATGACATTGCTCTGACAAGAGTCTTTGTTCATCTCGGCCCTAAACACCGACATACCTTCCGCTCCACGCCTTAAAGTTCTCAACACTCCAACCGTACATACATCAAGCTACGGAGTCCGCACGTAGCCCTCTCAGCTACCACAGCTACCCAGCTACCCAGCTCCACAACATGGATTCCGCATCACAGGGTGACAAAGCCCTCGCCAGCTCTGATTTCCCCGCCGCGATTCGCTATTTCACCCAAGCTCTAGTCGAACTCCCCCGCGCACCAACGTATTACATCAAACGATCGACCGCCTACTCACGAGTCAAACCCGCAGATGGGGGTCCCCTGTCCCACGCGGCACTCCGTGATGCGGAGATTGCCTTAGCTCTTGCGCGGGAGCGTGGAAAAAGGGAGCTTATTCTGGCTGCTCAGATGAGACGCGGTGTCGCATTGTACCAGCTGGAGAAGTATGGTGATTCGGCCTTTGTGTTTGGGATTATCCAGGAGAAGACGGGCGCGGGTGCGGAGAATACGGATAAATCGGAGAAGATGAAAAATGCTATGGGGGTGGCGGGGGGTGGTGGCTCTGCGGCGAAGAAGGGATATGAACAGGAGTTACCTATTTGGAATCTGAAGGTGAAAAGCAAGATTAATAAGTTGGCTGACGGAGATGTGAAGGCTTCTGTTACTGTCGCGGAATACCCGAGTGGTGTCCATTATCCGACTGAAAAGGAACTGAAGAAGTACTTGAGTGATCTTAAATCTGGTAATATTGGTGGCCAGGGTGGTGTGGCTGCGGGTGACAAGCAGGCCACGGGAGACGACTCGACGTCGAAGACATCTGATGGTAAAGATGGTGCTGTTGGAAGCACGCCTTCCACGACTCCGGCCCCTCTGTCTGATAAGGTTCGGCATGAATGGTATCAATCTAGCGAGTCCGTTGTCGTGACCCTTTACATCAAAGGAGTACCCAAAGATAAAGTGGACACGGAGCTTAATGATGAATCGGTAAGGCTATTCCCGAACTATCTTGCTCTCGCAAATAGCCAGATACTAACCAACATGGCTTGCAGGTATCCCTCCAATTCCCACTCCCGTCTGGCGCAGAATACGACTTTACTCTTCACCCTCTGTTTGCATCTGTCGACCCCTCTTCCTGCAAGGTCTCGGTCATGTCTACCAAAATTGAGCTTGTTCTGAAAAAACAGGTTCCGGGCCTAAAATGGAGCGCACTGGAAGCCTCCTCGGCGGACATCAAGCTTGCTGATCGAAAATCTACTATATACTCGGCGCCTGTCGGCAGTGCCGCCCCATCATACCCAACTTCGTCCCGTCATGGAGCTAAAGACTGGGACAAAGTGGCGTCGTCGCTTACAGAGAAGAAGACTAAGTCCAAAGGCAAAGGCAAGGCCGTTGATAAGGAGGGAGAGGATTCAAAAGGCAATGATGATGGAGACGAATCGGACGGAGCGGAGTCGGTTGACTCTGAGTTTGGCAATGATGCCGTCGACTCGTTTTTCAAGAAACTTTATGCCAACGCAAACGATGACACCCGTCGGGCCATGATGAAGAGTTATGTTGAGAGCCAGGGCACCTCGCTGAGCACTAATTGGGAGGAAGTGAGCAAGGGAAAGGTCGGGGCCCGGCCGCCAAGCGACTGATCATTGTTTTGCCGCATTTGATACGGACTTCAGCTGCACCTCTACTCATTCGGTTGAGAGGTAAGCAGATGATGAAGGGCACCGGCGGAGTTTCTTGTTATTGCCTCTTCTAGCGGGTGTTTTGTTAGGGTAGCACTTTATTTCTTGTATTTGAGACGAGACGAGACGATATTTGAGTAACAATCTGACTAGATTGGACCTTTCTCTGCGTTCTATATTTAAGAATGTACATATCGGTTGTATACAGAATTTTTTTTTTTTTTTTTTTTTAAAAAAAAATAAAAAATAAAAATAAAAATAAAAATAAAAAGGGACCAAACGCCTGCAGCAACAGGGGAAAACATAGCCTGATGCCTGCCAAAAGAAAGTTGTATTCCCACCTCTCTCCGTAACACCATCCCTCATTCCTGAACCGAGGGCAGAAAAACGAGGAGTAAACAACAAAGAAATAAAAAGAGGTTGCTATACAGAGGAGGGGAGTGTTATCCCCTTAGGGTCTCCTCGCTAGTGCCCTGAGCTTCGCCATAGCCGTTATCCTGATACATAAAGAACTGCACAAAGATCACCATGTCAAGAAACAAGGTTCCCAAGCTCCCGATCAACCATGACAAGTTTACAAGTATATACCGACCATACAAGGCACCAGCCTCGCCAGGCCGACAATTGTCGGGTCTGCCTTGGGCGAATCCCCCCTTGCATGCTGGGGAGTAAGCGACAATAGAAAGAACGTATGTCAAGTTGCCGATACAAGCGAAGAGGAAGAATAGCAAGGATACGCCGTCCGTGGACTTTCGTCGGTAATTCAGAAGAATTTGGGGCAGACGAGACCCGAGGTACAAGACCGCACATAGGTAGCCGAATACTTGGCCCAGAGTGTTGAAGGAGAGAGAATCATTGTCATCCTGGTGGTCCTTACCCTTTGATGGCCCGGGGCTGACGTACCAGCCTAGGATGCCGGCGGCACAGACTAGGATAACAGCGATAAAGTTGAAGAGGAAGTTTTGGAAGGCGGAGAGTCTGCGTGCAGTGCGGGTTTCTTTTGCGGAGGGGCATTCGATAAATGGTGTCACCGGGGAGAGGTGGGTTCCATCTATGTTGGGGTGGAGTATTTCCCTGAAGGAGGTGGCAGAGGGTCTCCTGTGGTTGTCATGGTGTGGGAATGGTCGTTGAGCGGATGGTCCTGACGTTGAGTGTCCGTTCCCAGTCTGTTCCTGGGCATCTGCCTGGGCATCTGCCTGGTATAATTGGCCATTTGCCCTCGGGGAAAGTAGAGCAGTTCGCTCTGATATTTTCCCAGGAACAGAAGACTCGCCTTCAGCGTCCGATTCGTGTGCATGTGATTCCGGTGGTGATGGCTCATCTCGCAGGGTGAATCCTCGGTAGTAGAAGCATTGGCCCAGCAGCACGATATCTGCGAGCGTGTAGTAAACAGCCAGGATGATCATTGTCGGCAGAACGCCTTGCATTACAGCACCAAGAATGTTGAATACATCGCCTGCCAACCAGACAACGAGAAAGAGCAGTGAGAGGCCATCTGCTGAACCACGGCGAAAGTTCTCTATGATTTGAGGAGAGAAGACAACAACCCAACAGGAAATGGATATTGATCTGAAAATTATCAGCGAGCTATCTTTCACATCTTGTCATCCACGCACATACCCACAAATACCGCTGAGGGCCTCTAAATCTATATTACCGACTGGAGGATAAACCATGTCTGATACGGATGTAATAGCGTACTGGGTGATCCACCCAATCAGATGATCCAATTCTAAGAGTTTGGAAGTGGGAAAAGAGAAAGCTTACAGTTCATCAAGTACTTTAGCAATTGAGAGAAATTAAGGAAAGTTAGGACGATGACGCTCGAAGACTCGGTTCATCAATCACGTGACTATAATCTGGGGTAGCTGGGACAGCACGGTACCGCACAGACCACATACATGATGGCACAATTGAAACACCCTCCATTGGCTCAGTCCCGTCCGAACGATATTGTAGAGATGCCTATGTAGACCAAGCATCAAGTCTCATGCATTTCGGCATGTCTGGCCATAGAGATCGAGGAGTTTATCATGTGACCGATAATGGATGAGTCAGCTATCGATGACGGCATTGCCCCGAAACTAGAGTTGTTTGACATTGAACATTCAACTCCACCGATGGAAATCGGCATCCATGGCGGTATAATTGAGTAATAACAGCAACCCTGCTCGAATTCTCGCACACAATTCTTTCCAATTAGCTAAGGCCAATTATGCGTCTTCAATGACGACTCCGTCGATTCGAATCCCTTTCACCGGCCCTCTGCCTCCTCCAGTAATTGTACCGCCATCAGCTAGCACCGTCTCGGGAGCTATTGATGCTCTGCTGTCATTTTTGACTGCCCATCCATCACCCTATCTCCGTGGTGTTGATGTCGGAAGATACTCTCAGACCGTTCTCTTAACGGGTGCGGGGATTTCAGTGGCGTCTGGTTTGTCCGATTACCGAGGAGAGCATGGTACATACATCAGGAACAAAACATATCGGCCAACTTATTTCCATGAATTCCTAGCACGGCACGAGTTCCGCAAGAGGTACTGGGCTAGAAGCTTTGTCGGCTGGCCTGGACTCTTGAAAGCAAAGCCGAATTCGACGCATTGGGCCATCAGAGATATCGGTGCTAAGGGCTATATCAGCTCTTTGGTGACACAGAATGTCGACTCGTTCCACTCGTTATCCCATCCGAAATTACCGACTATTGAGCTTCATGGCTACTTGAGATCGGTCGTCTGTACTAGCTGTCGGAATCAATTCCCCCGAGACGAGTTTCAGAAGTCTCTTGAAAAACTTAACCCTGCCTGGGCAGAATTTCTGGCGAAGATGGTTGACACAGGCGCTCTCGACACGGATAAGCCCGAAGAACAGCGACGGGAAGGTCTTAAACTCAATCCAGACGGCGATGTGGATCTGGCTGAAGCCCCCTACTCCACATTTAGGTATCCGTCCTGTCCGACATGCTTAGAGAAGCCTCCTCTGCTTCAAGATGGCACGCCGGCCAGAGTAGAGGTGGAGAGGGATGGTGCGTGGCTACCATCTTCTACCGCTGGCGTTCTCAAGCCTGCGGTCACTATGTTTGGAGAAAACATTGATCTAGCGGTGAAGACGGCGGCAGAAGAGGCGATTGATGATGCCGGAAGGCTACTCATCCTTGGGAGCAGCCTTGCCACATTTTCGGCATGGAGGTTAGTGGAACGAGCTCACAAAAGGGGCATGCCCATAGGCATCATCAATATTGGAGGCGTGAGGAATGAGTCCGTCCTCTTTGGCAAGATCGAGGAGGACACTCCTCATATTCGATGCAGTCTCAAGTCTGATCTAATTTTGCCTCCTGTTGCAGCGCAGCTTCCTTCTCTGGCACATGCATAGTGGCGGTTTTCTTCCTTTTTCTCCTAGATTATATACTAGGGGATTCGCTTACAGCCAATGTATAGTCTAACAGAGAACCTTCACTGTTATCAAAAATGCTGGTTGATCTGCGGACTGTGTACTGCAGGTCATGATTATTGTACTATTTGCAGCCATCTCCAGGGATTGGTCTAGAATGATCTCCAATCCTGTAGAAGATAAGAATAGTATGTACATACTAAATTGTTGAAATTAACCGCCGTTGTTACCTTACACGATGTTATTTGTTCCGTACGGTAAGGTAACCACCCGTACTGCCACACTTCTCTGCACCTATGGTTTATGCTTATCCGCCGCGGGGCTCAAAAGCAAGGCTCAAGTGGAACAAGCGATTCAATTCGGCACGGACATGGACAATCGTAGCAGCTTGAGAACCCAGAGGATCCCTCCACAACAACCCACGTCTACATATCTGGACATTGTGTCTACACTCGTTTCTCCAAAAACATTTCTTTCCAACCCGCAACGCTCAAAACCCCCGCCAGCGAAATCCCCAACTAGGTACAAAGACCCTGCCGCTCCGCCGATGATGGACAAAGCGCAGCAGCCCAGCTCTTTTCAACAGCTGGAAAAGGTGTGCACTTCTCCCAAATCCTTTGTCTAAAGAATCGGTGAAATGAATCTCGACACTAATCCGTCTCTAGCTTGGAGAAGGAACTTATGCCACTGTACGTCGAATTTCCGGGTTACAGCACTGATCCTCATTTTGCAAGCGTACTGCTCGGCCACAACTTTCGCGCCCCTTTTTACTTATTCATACAATCGCAGGTATTCAAGGGCCGAAATCGCCAGACCGGCGAGCTTGTAGCTCTGAAGGAAATCCATCTCGATTCCGAGGAGGGGACACCATCGACGGCCATCCGAGAGATCTCGCTGATGAAGGAGCTTAAGCATGAGAGCATTGTTTCGCTCTACGACGTCATTCACACAGAGAACAAGCTGATGCTTGTTTTTGAATACATGGATAAGGACTTAAAGAAGTATATGGACACCCGGGGCGACCGAGGTCAATTGGACCAAGCGACAATCAAGTCATTCATGCACCAGCTCCTCAAGGGTATCGCGTTCTGTCATGAAAATCGAGTCCTCCACCGTGACTTGAAGCCTCAGAACCTCTTGATTAACAAGAAAGGGCAACTGAAGCTGGGAGACTTCGGTCTCGCCCGGGCTTTTGGCATACCTGTCAACACGTTTTCCAATGAGGTAGTGACTCTGTGGTACCGCGCCCCCGATGTGCTACTTGGCAGCAGGACGTATAATACAAGCATTGACATCTGGTCTGCCGGTTGCATCATGGCGGAGCTGTATACTGGCCGTCCGTTGTTCCCGGGAACCACCAATGAGGACCAATTGCAGAAGATATTCCGTCTCATGGGGACACCTTCCGAACGCTCGTGGCCGGGCATTTCTCAGTTGCCAGAATATAAACCGAATTTCCACGTCTATGCGACGCAGGACCTAGGCCTTATCCTACCCCAAATCGACCCTTTGGGTCTCGATTTGCTGAACAGGATGCTTCAACTACGACCAGAGATGCGAGTCAGTGCACATGATGCACTACAGCACCCATGGTTCCATGATCTACCTCAACTGCAGGCGCAGCTTCAGCAGCAGCAGCAACAACAACAGCAACAACAAATGACCGGATATGGAGGGATGGTTGCTTCCCAACAAGCATATTAGAAAAACCGGAAGGATTTCTTTCCTTGCCCCCACTCTTTTTTGATACATATTTGTTGATCCTCTGATAACTTCTTCTTCTTCTTCCTCTTGTTGACAGAACTGACGAGACGATGGGTCTGGGTTTAGATTGGCGAGGGAGCATGGCGTTATACCCAAGAACAAAAATCGTACGAATTATTTCCACTTTTCTATGATTTTATGCACCTTGACTTATTTATGAGGGCTGTACAGTTAGTCGCATGGCCATACCGCAGTGATCTATACCTTTATATTCTGAATAGAACATCATGTTCGCGCTCACTCGATTAGCGCGTGATCCATGCGCCGTGATATAGAGAATTGTGACAATGTTATGCCCGGGACCCCTCTATAACCCCTAACATTTGGGGTTAGCAAGGGGTAGTTATCAGACCACGATATAATCATGTCG
Source organism: Aspergillus hancockii (assembly GCA_001696595.2). NCBI lineage: Eukaryota > Fungi > Ascomycota > Eurotiomycetes > Eurotiales > Aspergillaceae > Aspergillus > Aspergillus hancockii. Next base: position 1,630 of record MBFL02000414.1, on the reverse strand, counting down.
AACCCGCAGATGACCCGCTACCTTACTATATTCATGCACCACCGAATAGTAACACTGGCAAGATATGGGAGACACAGGTTTAAATGGTCCTGAAACAGCTAAGGAGAAGCATACCAGGATGATGCAGAAGGAGGACTACAAATATTGAAGAGATAGCTACGGGGAAGACCCCACCGTGGCGAGCGTAGAGTTGTTTTGCTACTACTTCAAAAAAGGAAGAAAGAAAAAAAAAAAATCCATTACGCGATTGCTTATGTCACCTTCTGTTTTCCAAGGACTTACTAAAGACGTTTGGTTCCTAGGAAGACGTTGAGTTCGGTCAATGTTCCGCCTAGATTCTGCTTCCCAGCGAAGCGCCTGTATAGCTAAATAACATTTAGGGTCCAACAGAATGATAGAATATTCTAGAATAGATTGATTGAAGGTCCTACTTTTTTCCTAGGAGCTAGATGTGGATCATAACCAAAAGACACAAGTATACAAATATGAAGGATGGACAAACAGTACAGGTTTTACTTGTTGGGTTTGTTCGGCCAAAGATGCGGTTTAACTTACCTTGGTGCCCTTTATTCCAAATGACTTAAGTACCAAACTTGGCCAAGTAACACAATCAGCAATTCTGTCTGAAAGTCTCTCCCCATCATCTACCCTCTACCTCAAAGCAATCCTCCCTGTTTGTTGCTGGAACTTACCTTCACGCATTAGAGACATCGTTTCATTTGCGAGTAAGCCCTTCGAGAAGCCGATCCCTTTAACCGAAAAGGCCCGTGATAAGGGCAAATTCTTGGAGGCTTTATGTATGTTATTTAACATTGTGAAAGAATTTAAGGATTCTTTTCTTAATCCTGAGGTCATGGAATGCTCAGAATTCGCTTCTAATTCTTTCTGGGCGAGGAATAATCTAATAAAGCCAGGTTGGAGGCTTACGATATTCCTTCCAATCCTAGACTCTTCCTGAGGTTTGAGAACATTCAACTAATCTAGATATCCCAGCGACCGCTAGGTATATTGAAGACAGTATTGACTATTTGCACCATGTACCCGGGTACAAATGCCCATTTCAACATTCCGTCCGCGATTGGGCCAGCCTTCTCAGCAGCGGGCTACTGGAACAATTCGAAGTGCATCCCAGGAGAGGAAACATTGACGATAAACGCGGCCACAAAACATGGCTGAGTGGAGAGGCGAGGAGTGATTTAGAATCATGGTCCTGTTGTCGATAATAGCTCTAGCTGATGTGCATCCTAAGTTTTATCTTTTGGCTTAGAACCTGATTCATGATTCATACTTTCGAAGCCGGAATAGATGAAACATCCAGCATGGGCGTTTAATAGCCGAGCATTTTATGCTAAGGCAATGATGTGGCATGATATTGATGGTGTTCCTGTTCTTTGGGGAGAGGTCATAGGGGTCTCGCGGCCGTGGAGACACACCTTGGATTGGAAAGAATGAAGGAGCATGCCATCGTTCCGGCATCTTTTCTTGTGCTCTTTATTTCTAAATCATTGCTAGAATTGCGATAGATCTACCCAATAACCAGGCAAGATCTGCGTCGTGAGTTGCATTGTGGTCGTCAATGGTCCAGTCAGTAATTTTTTGGAAATCTTTAATCTTCGACTGAACGACGTCC